>VMDR010010281.1:0-31171 GCA_007922815.1 Macrotus californicus | reverse complement strand
ACTGTCTCCTTTTCTCTTGCTGCTTTTAAGATTCTCTCCTTCTCTTTCATCTTGGCTAATGTAATTATGATGTGCCCTGGTGTGTGCTTCCTTGGGTGCAACTTGTTTGGGACTCTCTGTGCTTCCTGGACTTGTATGTCTATTTCCTTCACCAAATTAGGGAAGTTTTCTTTCATTATTTTTTCAAATAAATTTTCCATTTCCTGCTTTTCCTCTTCTCCTTCTGGTGTCCCTATGATTAGGATGTTGGTACATTTGAGATGTCCCACAGGCACCTTATACTGTCCTTGTTTTTTAATTCTTTTTTCTTTTTACTGTTCTGGTTGAATGCTTATTTCTTCCTTATGTCCCAAATCATTGATTTGAACCCTGGCTTCATCCTTTCACTGTCAGTTCCCTATAGCTTTTCCCTTATTTCACTTAGTGTAATCATTTCTTCCTGGATCTTTTTTACTTTGTTGAAATACTCAATGAGTTCTTTGAGTCTTCTAATCACCAGTGTTTTGAACTCTGCATCTCATAGGTTGGCTATCTCTGTTTCATTTAGTTCTTTTTCTGGAGTTTTTTTCCAGTTCTTTCATTAGGGCCATATTTCTTTGACTCCTCAATTAGGCAACCTCCCTGTGCTTGTTTCTGCATATTGGTGGGGTACTTTGACTCCCTGTCTTAATAGTGTGGTCTATTGCAGAAAAGATATCTGTAAATTGTGTAGGGTGGAGCCTTAGGTAATTGCTGGGGTAGGGAATGCACTTCACCACTCTGTGGCTCTGTGTGTGGGGAGGGGTCAGAGAGGGGACAATGCTGCTGCCTGGCTCCTGGGGGGTTTGCTCAGCACTCTCCCTATGTGATTGGTGCCCTTCCAGCTGTTGCCCTGGTGCTGAATGCCAGAGGAGGTTTGTCTGTGTATGTTTTAAGTCTGTGTAGGGTCTTTAAGTAGAGTCTCCTGAAAATCTGGCAGTTTCTTCTGCTGCCCCAACCCCCATGGGTTTTCACAGCCAGAAGTTATGGGGATTTATCTTCCTGGTGCTGGAACATTGGGTTGTGGAGTCTGGCCTGGGGCTGGGATTGCTCACTCCCAAGGTATCCTTCCTGATTTTTATACACCACACGTGAATATGGGACCACCCATTCTACGACCATCTCTCTGTGCCACACTGTGTCTCCACACCTCTCCTCCCATCTCCATGTATCTGCTTTTCCTACCTGTTTGGATGAATGTGGCTTCTTTCAATCCCTGGTTGTCAGACTTCCATACAGCTCAATTTTCTGATGGTTCTGATTGTTGTTTTGAAGTCTAGCTGTAATTCTTTCCTTGGTTGTGCAAGGAGGCAAAGTGTGTTTACCTACGCCTCCATCTTGATCAGAAGTATTCATTCATTTTTTAAACTAAAGCTTCAAAACCAAAGTCTAGTTTATCCTAACATCATATTTCAATTCCTACTAGCCACTTATCAAGTGTTTGATAGTCATGTATAATTTTACTACAGAGACATGATTGTTGTGTATAACTTCTTTTCACGTGACTAAAATTTTTTTGGAAGGTTTTGTTCTCTATGTATTGTCTATCATTAATTTTTCTTGTTTATTGATATTTAGACATACATACACATAAAAATTTATTGATTTCTTTTTATGTTTCTGATGACTTTACCTCCTAAGCCATTGTCCTTCTGATTTAGTTTGAACTGGTTGTTCCCTCTGCTAAAACTTCAGTGCTTTTCTTTGTCATTCTTTTTTCTGGATCCACTATTTCTTGTATGTCACGTCTTTCTTTTTATTGATTCACTCCCTTGTTTTGTTGGTACTTTATCACGGACAGAATAATGGCAAAGGCATGAAAGATGATGTTTGAATGTTTAAATTTGCACAGTTTGTATTATAAAGAATAACGGGTGATTTTAATGGGTGAAATTTATGTACTTTGTATGTGAAATGCAGTAATCACTTCCTTTCAGGAGGTTGTAATGGCAGCATAAGTCTGGAGTTTGTGTATTGTTTATTGCTCTCACCTCAGGGTGGTGTATAAACTGTGGGGATTTAGTAACTGTGGCAGACTATAGCCTGTGGCAAAAACTCAAGAGAGAGTGCTAGTCACTAGGGTGAAGAGAAGGGTATGGCTGGAGTTACAGAAGAGGCAGGCTCTCAGGAAATCTGTAAAATGACCCAGTACATGTGCACCAACTGAGTGTGTACTTGTGTTTGTGCACATGCATGGGCAGGCTGAATGTGGTGGGTTAAGAGCAAGTGTTTGTCTCAGGTCAGCTTTGCCACATTGTGCTTACACAGTCCAGTCTTTTTTTGGATAGTGCTATTTTTAAAGTATCTCAGAACATAAGATTCTATCCTGCTAAATCTTTGAAAAAATTATATTATATTGACTTATTTTATTTTCAGATTATTTTGGATCACTTCCATGCTGGGGCTGGCTCTGCTCCAGCATGGTGGGGTTCTTTTGCATGTAGGTGACCTTCAGGTCCTTGATATGCCCAGGAAAGATTTCAGAGATGAATTGGAGTGAGAATAAAAGTTTTATTCGAGTACAGAAAAAGAAAGAGGCCAGGGCATGGGTACCACTGTGAAAGAAGCAAAAAGTATGTGTCTGAGTGAATGAGAGCAAACTCGAGGGGGGGTTGCATGTGTGGTCAGTTAGTTCTTGGGATTTTATGTGTTTCCAAGTGTGTATGGGAGGGTTGTCTCCAACTGTGTGGTACTCAATTATGGCTCTGCCTTCTGGTTGGGAGGGGGCCTTCTTCCTGACATGGTCTGGTTCCAGCATTGTTATGTGTTTGTGCCCCTCAGCCCCTTTCTACTCGTTGGCCTCCCTTCTACTCGTTGTGTTAGTTTTCATTATAATGATGGTATAATGAGCTTCAGGGTTGTTCTCTGGTCAGTTTCTTCTCCATCTTGGAATTACTAGGTTTTAGCCAGTCCTTGTTGTTGTTGTTGGCCTCTACAACCACCTCAGGGTTTTTCACGCCATTAACTGTTTTCTCTTTGATCATACCCAGAAGTGGGGGCTCTGATGAGAGGATGTTGGCTCCTACTTCCTCATTCCACTTATTGGGACTTTTCCTCAGCTTCTTTCTATCCAGCTTCAATATGAATATTGATCAGATTTAATTTCCATTATGCTTCCCGCTATATTTACTTTAGAAAATGGCTTTTTGCAGGCTGGGCAGACAGAGGCAGTATAGCCTATATGTTAGGAGCAGACTCTGGAGATGGATTGCTAGGGATCCTATCTTGGCTCCTCCAATCACTAGCTGTGTGATCTTGAGCAAGGTACTCGATTCCTCTTTATATAAGAGGGATAAATATTGCAACCTTCCCCAAGAAACAGTGATGACTATTAAATAAGGTAATATATGTAATGTACTTAGACAGGTGCCTGGCATGTAGTGAGAACAAAGTACTTTAGTCATCATATTAAGTTGCATCTTGAGCCCTGAGGTGCATGGGATGGATTGAAGAGAAAGGTCCCTGCAGAGAGACCTTAGACTTCCTGGTGTCTGCTTAGGCGCATGCTCTGGTACAATGTGAGTCTGGTAGGTTAATGGTGGAGTCAGACCTTGGTCCTTGCATTTGGCTAAGAAAGAATTCAGGGACTAGAACTGTAATGCAAGAAGTTTATTTAGAAAATCACTGAGGTAGAAGAAGTGAGCCAGCTTGGCTGTGTGGACTCAGGAAAACAGGTTACAGAGGCAAAATGATCCCTTGGAGCTTAGGAGAGAGAAAGCTAAGGTAATACACCTGAGGAAAAAAGAGGGAGCTGTGGGCATGAGAGAGAGAGAGAGAGAGAGAGAGAGAGATCAAGCACTGGGTTCCTTGCCTTAAGGGTTTTTGTCTGTTTTCTAATGGCAGGGATTTTAGGGGAGGTCTCAGGGGAAGATCTCAATAGAATATTCATCAGCTTTTTAGGTGAATCCTTTCAGGGTTGTGGTCTCTAGTGACTGGTTGCTAGGGTAGGGGGTCATTAGTCATTGCCTCTGGTCCTGATGTCAGCTACGATGTTACTTCATCTGGTTTTGCTGCTTTTCTGGACTTGGAGCTGAAATATAACTGAGGACTAGGTGTTATTTCTAGTTTGACCAAAACTCTGTGTCTGTCCTAAGATTATTTGATGCAGGTCATAACCTCATTGTTCTGAGGGCTTAATGATTAAGGGAGTGGCTGTGCAAGGACTTGTATGGGAATCATGTGAGGCTATTTTCTGGCCCCTTGTTTCTCCTCTCAAGGGGTCTAAACTGTAGGACTAGCAACATGCTAGTGGAGGAAGGGTCAGGGGTTATAAACAGCATGAGTAGCAATATGAAAGGTCAGGGAGGCCTAAACCACATGACTAGTGACATACTAGGGTAAGGTCCTAGCCCCTAACACATGTTTTCCTTGGCTTTTCCCATTGTGAGAGACCTGGGACTTTCTGCGCAGCAGATATCCCATACCTGGCATGTCATTCCTGCTCTACTCATGCCCGTTTAACTGCCTACTCTGTCAGCAGGATGAAGCAGGGAGAAGAAAGTGCTTCCTCTTGTAGCCTAGAGAGCTGACAAAACCTTAATGGTGATCTGATGACACAGGGTAATTGTGCTGCTAATGCTTCCTTTCCTGCGGAAACTGTAGTTAAGGGGCCCATTAGAACATTTACAAAATAAAAACATTTCAGACCATTTCTTGATAACTTCGGAGACTTAAATTTAGTAAGTTGGGGAATGCAATTTTTGTTCAGGATGAATGTGTAAAGGAGACTTATACCCCATTCTCATTTTCAGTCTTCATTTAGGATTGCAGGATGCCAGTGTTGATCCCACAGGGGCTGCGATGTCTTTGCGTTTAGATGTAGGCATAAACAGGAGAGGTGAGATTTGCTGGCCAGTGCATCCTGCCCCTACCCAAGTCCTCATTTTTTTCACTTTCTTTTTAAAAAACTCTTAAAATATTTAAAAACAAAAGAAACCCTGATGCACTATTCGTCTTCTCCCTCTTTGCTGCCCGCCCTTTTTCATCTTCTCTCAAACTTTCCCCTTGTCCTTGCTCCCTCCCCACCAGACTGTCTTCATAGATCTCTATACCTCATTCCATCTTGAAAAAAATTATTAGTGTAACCTTGGCCACATTATAGAAGTTTCAGGTGCATGTCTTTATAATACATTATCTGTGTGTACCAGCAGTCTCAACCAGCAGTCTCATGGCACACAGTGTACCACAAGGATTTTTAAAACATGCAATACCTGACTATTTCCCATAGATTGTCAAATGAAAAAATGACAGCAGCCAACACAGCAATAGCTCTCTGGTGTGAGTGAATCAAAATCATTTTGTTCTGTCAGATTGGCAAGAAATGTATTTGTTGTTGTGTTGCAGAATTTTAGTAGTTAGTTTATATGTGCTATGAGATCAAAAAGGCCGAAAATCGGTGGTCTAGACCATTGTGTGCTCGCCACTGAAAGACTAGTGTCCTGTCACCATATATTAGAGCCCTTTACCCTCTTCATCCTCTCCCCACCCTCCATTCCCATCCCCTCTGGCAACCCCCACACCGTTGTTGATGTCTTTGAGGTTTTGTTTATTGCTTTTTGTTTTATATCCCACATATGAGTGAAATCATATGCTTCTTGTCCTTTTCTGTCTGACTTCATTTAGAATGATCTTTCCATGTTGTTGGAAATGGCAATATTTATCTGTGTCAAGCTTTCTCTGAATCCTGCCCGTCTTTCCTTCATGTTGAAGAGAGAAATGGGAAAGGTGGTTTGGACCACAAGTAGGGGCGAGAAGAGAAAAGGAAAATGTAGCAAAAGGGTGCAGGTGGTGCTAAGAGACACAAGCAATGAATGCATCTGGCTTCATTCTTTGAGTTCTCAAATCCTCACTTAGGTGGGAATTTCCTGGACATAAAAATGTTTTATGTTCTTTGTTTGAGTGATGTATGTATTCACTATTTCCAAATGGGCTGTAGAGTCTCTCTTGCTGTCTTTCTAAGAGAAGGGGGAAGAAGGAAGGAAAGAGAAGGGAGATAAAATTACCCAAAGAGTCACTATTCTTTTGGTCTTTATTTTATAATCTAATATTTCTTTTTATTCTGCTGATCGATTGCTGTTGTGCTCCCAGAGACCAGCTATGCTCCAGCAGAGGCCAGTTGCCTTTCATGCTGACTGTCCAGGGCCCTGTGCCGCCACGCTCCGCCCCTGTGCCGCCACGCTCAACCCCGGCTTGGCACTGAGGTTCTGTCTCATGTTGCTGCGACCTGATGGCTGGTGTTCCTGAGAGCTGTAGGTTCCCAGCTCTCTTCACTGAACCTTCCTGTGCTAAGGTCCCTCCTGAGTTCCACTGAAAATGTCAGACAGTCCGTGGACTGTGCATATTGGCGTGTTATCAGACAGGGCTAATACTAAAGGTAACCTGGCTTTCTTTCGCCTGCTCACTGCTCTGTACTTGAGCAGTTGCCTCCAGAGGGCCTGAAGCTCCCACTGCCATCTCAGGAGAAGAACACTTCAAACAGTCATACAGGTGGCTCTCTGAGCACCAACTTTCTCCTGCTATTCTTTATTTTTTCATCCTTCTACTAAGAATGCCTTTCTTGTTCTGGCTGGTCAATACCCAACCTACATGTGTTTTCTGATGCTGTGTTTGTTCAGTTAGATGTGATTTCTATTGTAAAGAACCATGTACATTCCTCTATCAAGGGTCTTCGCACATTTGGGTCAAGTGTTTTACACACTGAACTAGTATGTACTTATCTGTTCCCATCATACTTTGAGCAATGGCAGGGTGTGCTACATCCTGTTCATTTTGAATTACCAGCACTATGCACATTCTTTGTGCATTGAGGTAACCAGTAGAGTATCAACGTGTTGCATGAACATGTTACCTCTGGTGGAAAGACTGATAGGGGAAATTTTGGGCCAAGTGATGTGGGTCCTGAGAGCCGGCCAAGAGCTGTCTGTGGACCACACAGTAGTACCCCCAGATGGCATCTTAATTTAAGGCAGCTGCTTCCAAGGTCTATTCCTAAGACCAGGTAATTTTTCTTTGTAGGCAGTATTTTGAACATGTCCCTAAAGAGATAACCTGAATGAATGTGTCTTTTTAATATGAACAGTATAAGAAGCAATGGGATTGATTTCCTGTGAATAACTTCTTCAATCTTATATATTTCTAATTTAAAAAATCTCATCCTTAAAATACCAATTTTGAGTTAGATGGTTTTGGCTTCCATTTTATGAGCTAATATATTTTTATTAAAGTTTAAATATTGACTTTCCATCATTTTCTCTCATTATTTTAGCTTGCTTGTAGAGTTGTGGATGAAGAAGTCCATGTAGAGAGGTCATCTGCTCTGTCCTTTTGCCCCAGGTGGGACAACTGTGTCAGCAAGACAGTTGGCGAGAATCTTGTAGAGGGACACAACAAAGCTTGCCAATCTGTTGGTCAGTCTGTGTTTTGAAGCAAATGGCTCATTTGGAAACCCTGAGAGTAAAAATTCAGTGCAAATGCTAACCCATGTGGCTTTACCTCAATTCTGCACCGCACAGAAATGAGTTTACACCCTTGCGACTCTCAGTTGGTAAGAAGTACGTAGTCACTTCTTATGTACATTCCAAAGTGTGTGTACATTTATATTTCTGTGTCTCTGTGAAATATTATGGTTTCTCCTGATCTTTCCAATTAGGAAAGGAAAACAGGAATAAACCCATCTATAGAGTCTCTCTACCATATATTGTATAGATTCTTGAAACATATGGTTGATTTAAAATGTTGCTTATCAGATAAGAATTATTTTGAGAAAAAATAAATCAAAAATAAAAAAATGACTTACACCAATATGACATGATGAAAATCAAGATCTGAAATATCTGTTTACCTAGTTTCTAATATTCATCTTACCTGGAGTCTGAACTTGGATAAGATTCACCTTTACAATGTTAAATCATTAGCTTTTTGCATCTTTAAAACAAATTTGTCAAACGCACAAGTTAGCAACTTTTCTGTTAATTGCCTCTGAACATACTGAAAAACTGCTGTGTGTGTAGAATAGTTACATAAGTAGTATTGAAGGCCTGCAGAGCAGACTGTGAATTTTGCAATTTCATTTTTAGAGCCAACTCAATTCTAGCCTATACCTATTTTTTTTGCTTGTATTCATATAATGGATAATGGCTGCTTTCTATGGGTAAGCAGATTGAAATGAGTATTGAAGTTTGTATTTCTTTGCTTGAGAAAGTTGACTTTTTTTTTTTAGTTAGATCCAAACCACAGCAGTCTTTATGAATAAAAATAATCTAACTCTCCCCCAAAGTATATTTCAAGTATATAATCATAATGACAATGGAATGGTTGAGAACTGCTCTTTGAAAAAGTGGTTCTTAGAGTTTTGACATGAATTTCTCACATATAGAAAATTGGCATAATTGATTTCCCACTGTCCTCCCTTCCTTCTGCCCTATTTTCCTTTCATTTCCCTTCCTCCTGTGAAATTCAATAACTGTAAAGAAAAATTTAAAAAATGAAATTGACTCTATATTTCTTTCCATTAATTTAACTTCTATGTAACTATATCCTTGTACAGTATATGATTTACAGTGAATGTACTATTTTGTGTTCTGTAAAATTTAACGGTATTATTTATATACATCTAACATATTAACATATTTGAAATGTTTAGTTATTTTTTAAATAGACTTTTTTAGAGCAGTTTTAGGTTCATATCAAAATTGAGTGGAAAGTACAGAGAGGTCCCATGTGCTGTCTGCTCCCACACACTCACACCCCACTCTCCACACCATAGTGTGCATTTGTTTGTTACAGTTGATGGACCAGCACTGACAGATCATTACCACCCAAAGGTCATAGTTTGCGTCAGGGTTTGCTCTCCGTGTGGTATATCTTGTGGGTTTTGACAACTACCTAATGGCATTGTAGTGTCATGGAAAATATTTTACTGCCCTAAACATCCCTGTGCTCTACTTATTCATCCCCTAAAATGTTAATTTTTAAATACCTCCATAGTTTGTGTGTGTGTGTGTGTGTGTGTGTGTGTGTGTTAGCCATGTCCTTATTTTGGGCATATAGATCAATTTCAACATTTAAAATTTTAAGGAACACTGGAGAAACTGACTTTTTAAAAAATTATATGTTTAAGGCACAATGTGTAAGTAAGAACTAGGTTAGAGTATATTAGAAAATTTATAGTACTTATTTCTTTCATCCAATAAGCATTTTCTGAACTTCATCTGTGCCTAGATACTAAGGTTATAGAGGTGAAAAATGTACACTTTCTGTTTTCAATTTTGAGTCTGTGGGCTGAAGGTGAGAGGAGATATATAAGCTACAAAACAAATATATAATGCAAGATGCTAAGTGTCAGAACTGAGATTATGGAAAGTGCTTTTTGGTTTCTAATGAGGTGTGATAACAAAAGAGCAAAGAAAGTGAAAAAAAAGTTTAAGAAAGAGAAAAAGACTTCTTTTTTTTCCTTTTTTCTTTTAAAATATATTTTATTGATTATGCTGTTACAGTTGTCCTATTTTCCCCCTTTATTCCCCTCTGCCCTGAACACCCCCTCCCACCCACATTCCCCCCTTTAGTTCATGTCCATGGGTCATATATATAAGTTCTTTGGCTTCTACATTTCCTATACTATTCTGAACCTCCCCCTGTCTATCTTCTACCTACCATTTAGCTTCTTATTCCCTGTACCTTTCCCCCCTCTCTCCCCACCCACTCCCCTGCTGATAACTCTCCATGTGATCTCCATTTCTGTGATTCTGTTCCTGTTCTAGTTGTTTGCTTAGTTTGTTTTTGTTTTTGTTTTAGTTCAGTTGTTAATAACTGTGAGTTTGTTGTCATTTTATTGTTTCTATTTTTTATCTTCTTTTTTTTAGATAAGTCCCTTTAACATTTCATATAATAAGGGCTTGGTGATGATGAACTCCTTGAACTTGACCTTATCTGGGAAGCACTTTATCTGCCCTTCCATTCTAAATGATAACCTTCCTGGATAGAGTAATCATGGATGTAGGTCCTTGCCTTTCATGACTTGGAATACTTCTTTCCAGCCCCTTCTTGCCTTCAGGGTTTCTTTTGAGAAATCAACTGACAGTCTTATGGGCACTCCTTTGTTAGGTAACTGTCTCCTTTTCTTTTGCTGCTTTTAAGATTGTTTCCTTATCTTTAATCTTGGGTAATGTAATTATGATGTTTCTTTAATGTGTTCCTCCTTGGGTCCAACTTCTTTGGAACTCTCTGAGGTTTCTGGACTTTCTGAAAGTCTATTTCCTTTGCCAGATTGGGGAAATTCTCCTTCATTATTTTTTCAAATACGTTTTCAGTTTCTTGTCTTTCTCTTCTCCTTCTGGTACCCCTATGACTCGGATGTTGGAACGTTTAAAGATGTCCTGGAAGTTCCTAAGCCTCTCCTCATTTTTTTAAATTCTTGTTTCTTCATTGTGTTCTGGTTGAATGTTTCTTTCTTCCTTCTGGTCCTCACCATTGATTTGAGTCCCAGTTTCCTTCCCGTCACTGTTCCCTGTACATTTTCCTTTATTTCACTTAGCATAGCCTTCATTTTTTCATCTAATTTGCAACCATATTCAACCAATTCTGTGAGCATCCTGATAACCAGTGTTTTGAACTGTGCATCTGATAGGTTGGCTATCTCTTTGTCTCTTAGTTGTATTTTTTCTGGAGCTTTGATCTGTTCCTTCATTTGGGCCATTTTTTTTTTTTTTTTGGTCTTGGTGCACCTGTTACATATAAGGGGCAGATCCTTAGGTATTCTGGAAAAGACTTCTCAAGTGGGTCTTGAGAGTGAATATGATTTTCTAGGTGGGGAAATAGGGAAAACATTTTCCAGAATGAGGGAATCAAATTTGCCAAGCAAATATCCAGTAACACTAGGTGAGTTTGAAGAACAGTGTGAAAGAATGTAGTGTTAAGATTTCAATTGATACCATAATTGAGGCTACATGCATTTGTATGGGTTAGTGGGGGCAGCCTAAACAGTGGGAGTTGTAGGCAGTGAGACTGGATTCTTAGGCCAGTCTAGACAGTGAGAGGTCCTGTGTCCCTCAGTTTATCCTTTGGACAGCAGAGGGTTAGCAGAGTCTACCAGAACTCCCATGATAATCTAGGGTAACAGGCAAGTCGTGTGAGTGAAAACAGCAAATGTTACGGAGCTCAGTGGTTCTCAAACATCTGTGTGATTCAGAACCACTGGGAAAGCTAACAAAGGCGAGGGAGGACCAGGCTTGTTGAATAAGAAGGGGCTCAGACCTCTGCATTTCTGCCAAGTTGTCCAGGTGTTTTTGGTACACACTAAAGTTCGGGAACCACTGGTACAATGCATATGCAAGAGCCATTGTGTGGCTCATTTTTTTAACATTGCAGGAAATACCCTTTCACAGGAAAATTATATTTAACAATTTAAATATTCAACAAAGTCTTTATTTTTTATTTTTTAAGTTCAATTTATTGGGGTCACACTGGTTTGCAAAACCATACAGGTTTCAAGTGTACAACTCAATAAAACGTCATCTGCACACGGCCTTGTGCACCCATCACCCCAAGCAAAGTATCTTCCTGCCCTACTTTTTCCCCCTTTGCCCATCTCCACCCACCCCCATCCCCCTTTCCTTCTGGCTATCACCACACTGTTGTCTGTGTCTGTGTGTTATATATATGTTTTTTGCTTAATCCCTTCACCTTCCTTCATCCAGCTGCCAAACCACCTCCCACAACTGTTGTCAGTCTGTTCCATGTACCCATGCCTCTGTCTCTATTTTGTCACTTTATTTTGTTCATCGGGTCTCACACGTAAATTAGATCATATGGCATTTGTCTTTCTCTGATGAGTTTATTTCACTTAGAATAATAATCTGCAGATCAATCCATGCTGTCACAAAAGGGAAGATTTCCTTTCCTTCTTTTTTTGTCATGGCCAAATAGTATTCCATTGTGTAAATGAACCGCGGCTTTTTTTATCTACGCATCTACTGATAGGCACCTGGGCTGTTTCCAGATCTTGGCTGTTGTAAATAATGCTGCAATGAACACAGGGGTGCATATATTCTTTTGAATTAGTGTTTCAGGTTTCTTCATATGTATCCCAAAAGTGGGATAGCTGGGTCAAAAGGCAGTTACAACTAAAAAAAATTTTATCCTCATGTGAGGACATGCTTATTGATTTTAGAGAGAGGAGAAGGAAGGGAGAGAGAGAGGGAGAGAAACATCATTGTGAGAGAGAAACATTGATCAGTTACTTCTTGTATGCACCCTGCCCAGAGACAGAACCTACAACCTAGGCATATGTCCTGATTGGGAATCAAACCTGCAACCTTTCAGTTTATGGGGATGATGCCCCAGCCAACTGAGCCACACAGGCCAGGATAAGGCAGTTCCATTTTTATTTTTTTGAGGTAATTCCATACTGCTTTCCACAGTGGCTGCACCAGTCTGCATTCTCATCAACAGTGCGCTAGGGTTCCCTTTTCTCTACATCCTTGCCAACATTTGTTGTTTGTTGATTTAGTGATGATACCTATCCTGAAAGGCATGAGATGATTTCTCATTGTGGTTTTAATTTATAGATCACTGATGATTAGTGATGTTGAGCATTTTTTCGTATGTTTATTGGATGTCCTCTTGGAGAAGTGTGTATTCAGGTTCTTTGCCTATTTTTTAAATTGGGTTGTTTTTTCTTCATGGTGTTGAGTTGTATAAGTTTTTTAAAAATATATTTTGGAAATTAACCCTTTATCAGATGTAACATTGGCAAATATATTCTCCCCTTTAGTGGGTTCCCTTTTCATTTTGTTGATGGTTTCTTTTGCTGTGCAAAAACTTTTTAGTTTGATGTAGTCCCATTTGTTTATTTTTTCCTTTGTTTCTCTTGCTTGAACAGATATGTTGGCAAAAATATTGCTATGATAAATGTCATAAACCCTCAGAGGAATTGACTGGTACCTTTCATGGTCTTGTTATAGTGACTAAAAATGTTAATATATGTAAGTTCCTACATTTGTGCCTTGCACATAGTAAGGTTTTATAAATTTCTATGATAAATATTATATCTCTCCTTTATGACAACTGCCATAGAAAAATATCTCAAATTAATTTTCCCTAAACATCTCCCCATGCAACTCTTTCTCAAACTAGTTTTTTAGAGTCTTGAATTTTTCCTGTCCCATATCTCTTTGTGGAAATTATTCTTTTAAACTTCTAGACTTAAAAGAAAAAAAATACAGACACTTATGTCACTGTGAATCTTCAGTCATTTGGTATGACTTCTTCACCTAAAAATAACTCCTCATTAATATTATTTTCAATGTTATAGCAGGGTAACTTTATTTTAGAGGAATTTATTATAGAGTTGATAAGTGACTTGTAAAATAATCCTTGAAATATACAGATTCTTATTTTTCTTAAATCTCTACTTGGTATTTTCTTTAAAATAATATTAACTTGCATTTTATTAACATTAATCAATAAAGGGTATTTATTTATTGATGAAGAAAATAAAACGCAAATTTAATTAGCAGTTTTTAAATTAGGCACAATTACAACTCTGAAGTATATGGGAATATAGAAAGGAAATGTGAGGCACATTACCGATTCTCAATTTTTAAAAACACACACACACACACACACACATAATAATTTTCTGTATTTCTTATTCATCAAGTTGTAACCCCAATAGTGCATACAATTTCTAGTCATATTGGTTTCAGACAGTTGCTTTTATATACAGTATTATAACTTCACGTCTTTCCTTATAATATTCTATTTGTCCAGAACATTACTCTTTCCTGATTTCCCTGCTTATTTACTTACTTATCTGTACAGATTCAGTGGAAGGGTTACTTCCTCTGTGGCAGCCCTCCCCAGCAACCCCTTCCCCTAATGCACCATTGAAAATAGTCCTTTCCCCCTGCCCTTTGCTTTTCCTATACCACGTACTTGTACCTTTTCTTAGAGCCAGAGAACACTCAGTTTCTCTAAAAATTATCAAGAACAACAAAACAAGAGGCATGAGTCTGCAATCATTTATGGTCTTCATTACGTGAGTAGTAGGTAATTTTGTGTACAGAAAAACATTTGCTTGTCAAAGTCTATAGAGAAAAAATATTAAAAAGATCATTGAAAATTTGCTACAGAATTAAATTCTTGGAGTTGTAATGCATTCACTGCACTTAAAAAAAAAAAGTGTTAGACCCTGCTCCCCCTTTTGTTTTACTGTGGACTTCTTGAGGGCAGGGACTCTGTCTCATTCATTTTTATATTTTCCCTACTTAGAAATGTGTCTTATAGGTACATATAAGGACTTACTGTTATTTGTTGAATAAATGGATGAGCATCCAGGGGTTGTAATACTGCTTTCTCAGTGTGTTGGATATTTTCTATTTTCCCCTCAGATCCATTTTATGCTATCACCCACCCTGCTGTCTGCCCTGGGGCCTGACTTTGAAGGCTTACATCAATGGGCTTCCATGTCTTCTGATTCCTGGTTGAGTTTAGTCACTGGGGAGTTCTGAAAGGAAATTGGAGGAAGAGAGAATTTATCTCCCTGGCTCTCTTTTTGTGAGGTCACTTTGGTTAGTTGTTTACTTCACTGAAGATCTTTGCTCCTCTTAAAGTGATTTTTCTTAGGACAGTGATTCTTGGTTTTAGTAACTGCTTCCGTCCCTTATGTCTTTGGACAACCCTTATAAGTTACTGTATTATCTCTGCCTTTTTCTTGGATAGAAATTCTTTTCCTTCCAAGAACATCATTCCTCATGGAGCTGATCATGACCACTGCTCCAGGGCTTGGCACAGGACTCAGACTTGGCATAGTGTCCATCCCTATAGCTTGAGTGATCAGTTCATGGAGGGGCTCAGGACCAGAATCATTTCTCTTCTTGCTATCTTTTCTAGCACTACCAGAAAGGAGGCAGTCTCCTGAAATTATGGTAAACCTGGAGTATCTGGGAGCCATCTTTGCCTTCATGTGGAGAGTCTTCATAAAAATAAAATGGACAAAAAGTAATGCTGGAAGAGGGAAAAGACTCAGGCCAGTTTGAGCTTGTTACCAAACAAAGTGGGATTTGGGCTGCCTGATCTGAATACAGACATAACACAAATATTGATGGGGAAGAAAAAGGTCCTTATTAAAATGTTGCCCAATTTTGGGAAGTTGGAAACTCTCCAACTCCAGGCCAATCTCTTCTGCAGATCACAGGAAGAGCCCAGATACCCCCAGAGTCAGAGTCAGAGTCCACATCCAGACACCCTGCTCCATTCTTATCTGTTCTTCTGGGGCCCAAGCCTGTTACACAAATGGCTCTCCAGTGTCAGGTTCTCTCTCTCTGTGGGGTGCACACTTATGGGGACAGAGTTGCCATTGCCTCCCCGCAGCTTCTTTCCTATCCTGTCGCCTGGAGCCTACTGCCATGTCACTGCAGCTGGCTGTGCAGGGGCTCTCTCTGTGGGGTTCCTCAGAGCCTGAGGTTGCTTGCACCCCCAGGGCCAGTGAACACTACGCTCACATATCTGTGTGCTGCTCTCAGAGTGAGAGAAGGGGTACAGTCTGGGACATCCAACTTGCATGGAGCCACAGTTTCCTGTGGCCTACCACCAGCAAGGCGTGCTGCCAAGCATAGGACCCGGTCTCTGAGATCCAGCTCCTGACTAGGCAAGCCAAGCAAGGGAAAAAAAGCCACAAGTCTCTACACCCTCCATTTAAAAGTCTGGACCAAAAATCCTATGCTTAGCATAAGCAACCAGTTTCCCAGCTGATCTATAGGCTAGAGTCTACCACACTCATCTGCCAGTACAGTGTTTCTGCCCCACCCCCTGCCTTGATGATAATCTCCACGGTACACATGTGTTGTGGCCTTTTAAGCATGTGCATACTCTGTGCAAGCTTCCTGTGGTTGTGCCACAAGCTGAGCCCTCCCCTCGGCCCAGCAATCTGGCTGTATCTTCCCTATAACAAGCTGAGTGTCTGTCACTTGTAACTGAAAAAAGTATCAGTTAATACATGCAACTGTTACCATCCACAAACTGTGGCTGTGTGTTAGGAACTGGACAAAGGAAGATTACTGTATATGAGGGGTGTGCTGTGCTAATTTATGACAAAAAGCATCTAGAGAACAGAGGTCATTTTATTTTTATATCTGTCTACATAACTGATGTGGACTCAGGCCAGCGGTGTCCGTGGTGTTGTGGATGCGACAAACAAATTCACACAGACTACAGAAGTCCAGTGGAGAAAAGGGATAGCATGGCCACTCTCCCCTTGCCTGGACAAGCTTTTATTGCTTTCTAGTAGCATTACATCAAAGAAGGTTCTCATTCATTATTCTCAGGTTTACTTTAAGTGATTACTTCTCATAGATAACAAAGAAAAAAATGTTGCTAATGCAAGGGAACAATAAAAGTGATTGATCTGGTTACACTCTGTCCTTGGGACAGCTTAGCACAGACTTTAGGGAGTTGCTTCAGAGATATACATTGAACATCTGCTTTCTTAACTCAGGGTGAGGGAGTTTTTGCAAAAGCAAGCCTCAAAGCAGCCTAGGTACAATGCAAGCCTGGTTCCCCACTGGAAAGCTGATCTGTGGGCTTGGCTCCTGTGTGCCTTTTTGCTCCTGTTGGTTTTCCAAACCAGGGCTGAGCTACATTCGCCATTGCCACGTGGACTGGTTCCCTATACATAACTATTAACTTGTGGTTATAAAAACACTAACACTTCTAATTCTATTGATTGTATCATTTTTACATGATATTAAGAAGCTCACGTATTTAAATTTTTTTTCAAAATCTTGTAGAATGGATTTTTCCTACACTTTTTCTTACATATTTTAGGTTTCCAATAAATGTCTTATTTCCTTATCTGAAAAATATTTGTAAGCTTAGTCTTTTTATTCTTCCATAAGCCAGTGTTTTCTAAATAAAGATTGCTGGGTTTATGCTAAGTGAAATAAGCCAGTCAGAAAAAGACAAATACTATATGATTTCACTTATATGTGGAATCTAATGAGAAAACTGAATTAACAAGCAAAGTAGAGGCAGACTCATAAGATAGAGAGCAGGATGGCAGCTATGTGGGTTAAGGGGTGGAAGGATCGAGCAAAAAGGATAAAGGACTCATGGACGTGGACAACAGGGTGGTGATTGTGGGGGTGGAAGGGGGATAAAGGGTAATGGAAAAACTACACTAAGAAATAAAGTTAAAAAATAAAAAATAAAAAAAAATTCTGTGGCACACCAAAAAACAAGCAAAACAAACAAACGTTGCTAGGTTTAGCTTTAGTTTGAAGGAATCCATTACATTGATTTCAATTTTGATCTAAGTTTTATTTTCTCTTAAATCTCCAGGGCAGGAAACCGACCAGTTGCACTAACTCTTCTGAGAGCTGTGAATGGAGCCGAGAGCAAGTTGCCAATGGTGGACAGAATATGCCATTAAAAAGTATCCTGTTTCAGATTGCATCTCGAAATAATTCAAATGTCATAATTCCCTCAAACATGAGCTTAAAGTAAGTAGTTCATCTAAGTATGTTCTAAGACATCAGCCTGGTTGGGCTGGGTTATAGAATTAAAAATTCATGGTTGCATTTTCATTAAATGAGTGTAAATACTCAAACCATGCTTCTCTTCCCAAAGGAAATGAAAAAGAAAAACAAAAAAGCAAAAAACAATGTGTTTATTTTTAAGAATTTGGGGTGAAGGGATTGCTTCTTGATATATTTAAAAACTAGTAAGTTCCAAATCTCTATCTGTAAGTGTGATTTTTCAGGAAAGCTTTGAATTCTTTCAAGTACCATGGACAATTGAGATTCTTTTCCCTTAGTTTTGATTCTTTAGACCTCAATTGTCACTTTTTTCTAGAAAGGAAATACTTCATAAACTATGTTTCAGTACAAAATAAAGAACCACACACCTTTTGATTTGGTGGTTAAAATCCAGAAACACTTCCTAAGGAGTCTGAATCCTGGTTGTTCAATTCTTCCTCTGCGTCTCAGAGACCCTCTTGT
Organism: Macrotus californicus; assembly: GCA_007922815.1. NCBI lineage: Eukaryota > Metazoa > Chordata > Mammalia > Chiroptera > Phyllostomidae > Macrotus > Macrotus californicus. The sequence continues at coordinate 13,160 of VMDR010010281.1, read as the reverse complement.
GTCTTCCCCTCTATACTCCCACCTCTCATTCAGTAGGCATTTTACCCTTTTGTTTGCACTTGTCTGAGCTGATTCTGTTGCTTGCAACTGAAATATCTTAACAATGTACTTGAAATGGTGGTGTTATCAGTAAAAATCGAGTTCTTATGGTGTCATAAGGAAAATAATTTCCTGAGACCTACATGGGAGGATGGGGTTCCTGGTTTATTGATGATGTAAAATAAAGGGGGTTCCCCTCCTCACTTCCCAATGTCCCATCTCTGTTGATCTTGCCATGGAAAAGGTCCAACCTTGTCTTTAGTAGGGACAGAGAGAAGGCCACTGCCCAGAGTTTCTGGGCCATATACAGTCCAGTCCCACATCCAGCTTGCTTGGTATCTGTTTTCAGCTGCATTCCATTGCTGTGCTGTGGTATTCAGACTCCCCACTGGTGCCTGTGTGTGGAGTTTGCTAAGGCCACACGGCTGTGGAAAGAGAGCACATGAGTACCTGGGGTGAGGACGTGGAGAGAGAATGAGAGCTCCTTTCTATTTCGGGCTTGGAAAAGACCAGAAGCTTTTTCAAAGTGACCAATCAACTTCCCAGGTTTTCACAGGCTTTGGATGGTGTATGCTCCCCAGTCTGACTGACAGGCCCCTTCCATCAAAAACCTCCCCCTTGGCCACTCGACAATTCAGTGTTGGAGGGGGAAGGGAAGAGTGTTAATCTGCTTGGCAAGACCATGCTATGATTCCCTAGGGTGTGAAGCTGCAGCTTTCTGTCTAAGAAGCAGGATCTGCACCCCATTTTCTTAAGCTCAGTGTCTAACACCCTTTGCTCCCCTTTTCTTGCTAAATACCAAAGGTAACAGTTACGCTATCTTTTTATGACAAGAGGCAATGGAAGGAAGATGTCTTCCTTCGGCAAAAGCACAAACATCACTGTTGTCCGCCAAAAATATTTGTAATGCTTTCAAAAGAGATTAAAATACACTTTAGTAAAAAATTGAGTAGCTTCTATTAGCTGTTGCTATGCCCACCTTTGTATACAGTATTTCATTTGAATCTGTTAGGGCTACTTTAAGAAAATGCCATAAAGTAGGTGGCTTAAAAAACAAAGATGTACACTCATAGATCTGGAGGCCAAAATTCCCAAATCAAGGTGTTGGCAGGTTGGTTCCTTCCGAAGACTGTGAGGGAGAATAAGTTACATGTCTCTCATCTTACTCCTGGTGACTGCTGGCAATTTTTTGCACATCTTGTCTAGTAGCTGCATAGCTTCATTTTCTTAGTCTTTTCATGGCCGTCCCCTCTGCATCTCTGTGTCTTCCCATTTCTGTCTCTTATAAGGATACTTGTCATTGAATTTAGGGCCCATCCTAAGTCCAAGATGGTCTCAACTTGAGGTTCTTAACTTCATTTTATCTGCAAAGTCACTATATCCAAATAAGCTCATATTGGGAAATATTAGGGGTTAGGATTGGACATATCCTTTTGGGATCCATAATCAACCTATTAACATCCTTCAGTCACTTGTGAGATGGGTGACAATTTAATTCTATTTTACAAATGAGTTAGTAAAGGCTGAAATCACCTAGCCAGCAGAAAAGAAAGCAGGATACCAGCCAAAACCACATTCTAAGACCAAAAAGACTGATGTCACACCCTCTTCTGATACACCATTTTTGCTTACATAATCTTTTCATCTTTTAAATAAGAGATAATACATGTTTTTTAAAAGATTTTATTTAATTATTTTTTAGAGAGAGGGGAAGGGAAGGAGAAAGAGAGGGAGAGAAATATCGATGTGCAGTTGCCTCCTTCATGCCTCCCACTGGGGACCCAGCCCACAACCCAGGCATGTGCCCTGACTGGGAATCAAACCAGTGACGCTTTGGTTCGCAGGCCAGCACTCAATCCACTGAGCCACACCAGCCAGGGTGAGATAATACACGTTTTAGCATTGTTCGTAGATTTAACAAAGTTGTATAATTTATCAGAATCATGTTTAATTTCATCAATATAAAACAATTTTTAAAAACAAGTTATTCCTAACAAGATTTCTCAGCTTTTTGGAAAGAAAGGGCAATTAAGAGAGAAGCCAAATGTATTTTTCCTCAATTTCAGCTCTTTTTTTTTTTTTACTCATGGTTCTAGTATTTAATTTATATTGCTCTCCTTCTGCTCACTTACACTGTTTCCAGATCCGTGGGGTTCAGCCGGTGATGAGCACTCTCGCTGGCTCTGTCTACCCGTCCCCTTTTTTTGGCACTCTGTGAAATAAATAAGGATGCACCTGTCCCATTACAGAAAAGGGAATAGGGCCATCATGCATGTTTGGGTTTTTGGTTTTTAAGAGAATCTACCTTGTAGACTAGTCCTGTGGAGGTCAGACCACAGAGAGGACAGAGTAACACGTGAGTGGATTTGCTGCAAGGCCTGCCACATGGCCGTGATTTGCCTGAGTGACCTAAGAAGCCTTGTCCTTCCTTCCCTGCTTTTCTAAGATTTGGAATATTCTGCAATCCCACGAAACTCCAAAATCCAAATCACACTGAATTAGTTATAGAAATTCAGAATACATTGGAAGAATGTTAACAATTTTTTTTATTTTTAAAACAAATTCTTGATAAAAAGAAATTATTTATATTTCTGAGTCACAGAGTCCTTGCCTTGGTCTGATTTTAATGCTTAAAGCGGGTGAAAAAGTAAACAGTAAGCATGTAAAATATAAGGCTAATTTCTGAAAATGTCTGAGTACATTATTTATGTTTTTGAAATTAAATGCCTGTTTCCATACATATTCTATCTTTATGGAAAGGATTCTTCCTTTGAAGTAATATCCACACTCTCCCAGCAAGCCTGACTTCCAGGCTTCTTCTAGATTTCCTTCTCTTCTCAAATTTGACTAGCAATTGGCTTGTACCATACAACTTAATTTTTTATTATTTGGCATGCCCATTATAATTTTGCATGCTCATGTCATGTTTTATGACCATACCGTAAGTTCCCTTAACCTGGTGCCTATGAGTAACTAGCTAAACATGCCCAAATACTGAGCTATGAGGTTACAAAGCACAGCCAACGTTTGTTGTAATCCCAGAGCTGACAGCAGCCATATTCTCTGCTACACTCTGTAATACTTAACATTATCAAGAGTTCGCTGTGTACTAGGCCCTTCTCCAAATGCCTACTATGTATGCACATCAGTTTATGGACAGTTTCAAGACTAAATGACTTGTTAGAAAATTACAGCAGCACTGCCCTTGTCTTGAGGAATTTAATTTTCATGCAAGTTTTGGTGGAGAGCTCTTTCTGGAGAACGTGGTTGCTGTTATGCAAGGTCGGGACCAACCAGGCTTCCATCTTCACATTTCTCTTCTGCCCTGTCCCTTTCCAGTAAGTAGTTTGCACTTTTATCAATGCCCTTCCAAATTCGGTTGGGTAGAGGAGGGTGTTTATTAATTTTGTCAACAAGTGAAGAATTTGAGCAGTTTTACTCTCGTACTGAATCTGTTACACTAATGTTCTTGGCAGTTTATTTGAAAGTGTTAAAATTAGCAATATTGCGGGTGAACTCATGAATGAAGGAAGCCCTAGCTTTAGTTTCTTTAATTGGCTTTTCCATGGGGAACTTTTGGAGGGGGAGCAGCACATTTAGGGACTAAGTCTTTATGCTACTTGGACCAGTCTTGTTCTTTACTGTTTGTGTAACTAAAAATTTTCTACTTCTGAGAATCTAGATTTCTGCCAGCCTTTTATTATCTCCCTCAATCGTCAACATTCTTACTACTCCACATAGAGATTTGGGAGGCTATTCAAAAAAAGAAGCTTAGGAGAAGTTTTTGGTTGGGTATTTGTGTGTTTGGCCATGTCGGCCCCACATACGAGCCGCTAAAAACTGGTTCTGATGTAATTACTGCTCATATTCAGGGGTTAGAGATTCAAAGTCTTCAGCTCCAAACTGTTTATATTCTCGTCTCTCCCCACTCTCCGCCAGGACCTCATTTCTACAGAGTTCTTGTTTTTTACCAGAATGTAAAGTGCTCCTATAAGAGCAGGACCTTCCAATGTAATATTTGTTATGGATTGAGTGTTTGTGTCTTCCAAAGTCTTATGTTGAAGCCCTAATCCTGGATGTGATGGTACAGTTGATCCTGTAGCAACATGGATTTGAACTGTATGGGTCCATTTATACCTGGATTTTTTCAATAAATACTGTAAGTGTATTTTCTCTTCCTTATGATTTTCTCAATAACTCTTTTCTTTAGCTTACTTTATTGTAAGAATATAGTATATAATATGCTTAATGTACAAAATATGTTTTAATTGACTATTGGTTATTAGTAAAGCTTTTGGTTAATAGTAGGCTATTGGTAGTTAAGTTTTGAGGGAGTCAAACATTATATGTGGATTTTTGACTGCATAGGGGTTAGCACCCCAGTTCCCCATGATGTTCAAGGGTCAACTGTGTTTGAATGTGGGGCCTCATGATGGGATTAGTGCTCTTATAAGAAAAGATGAGAGCAAGCTCTCTCTCTCTCTCTCTCTCTCTCTCTCTCTCTCTCTCTCTCTCCCCTCTTGCAGCATGAGGACACAGAAAGAAGACAGTTATCTATAAGGCAAAAAGAGAGCTCTTACCAGGAACTTGACCATTCTGGCATCTTGATCTTGGATTTACCAGCCTCCAAAACTGTGAGAAATAAATGTCTGTTGCTTAAGCCACCTAGTCCGTGGTATTTTGTTATGACCTTTCTAGCAGACAAACAGTCCCTTTTGATGATTTATGTTCTCAACACCATATACTACTCAGATATACCATCTAGTTTTTCTTATAGTGATATCTCCATTAGAATGCCCAATACTCAAGTCAAAAGCATTTGAAAAATTTTGTTACTATGATTCACATCATAACACTTTTCTGTCCATGCAAAGTTTTCACAATGCTCAAAATTCAATGATGACTTTTTGTTAGAGAAGAATAATTAACCCAGGCTAGAGCAAAGTTATGCTGTACCATTTTAGGTGAAGTCTGTCTGACTCACTGAAAACAGACTTCAACATCTTGTGGAAAGTCCAAAATTCAGTAGGACTGTGCAAAAATGTTTGTTTTCTATTTAGATGTTTTTCTCTGAAAGGTTTGTGTTTTTCAGTTTGTTTTTTAAAATTTTGTTTCTTTTAAAATACTGTCCAAATTGGTTTTGAAGATTCTTAACATATAGCTATTTGACATGGAGTTGCTTCAAGTCAGCTGCCTATAAATCTGTTAAAATTTTTTACGTGGCTGTCTCCCAGATTAGCAAGTACCTCATATTTAATCTTATTGTGTCTTCTGAAGTCTATTTTTATATTGTTCCAGGTACTAGTAGAGTTGACGTATCCTGTCCAGATGAAGCATATTTTAGGAGCTAAAAAGCAAAAACCCAAAGACAAATTTACATCTGAAAAAAAAAGAATACTCTAAATCATCAAGGAGACCTGTAGCTATCCTGTGAAATGGCAACATCCTAAATCAATTTATACTTTTAATGTCTTCATCTGGAAAAGTTGTCCTGTCGTGACATGGAACAAGCTGACATCAGAAATTCTGTGACGTTTAATAAAGATAAAAATGTCCATCATGAGGCTTCAGCAATATCCAAAACCAATTCGAAGTTGTTTAAACTACTTGGCACACAGATCACAGATACCTTAACAGCTCGGGCTGGAGAATGCTCACAACAGAGAAGAGGGTAAAAATTCCACCAGCTTAACTACTTTACCACTTATCTAACTTGTTCTGAACCTTTAAAGATGGAAGAAATGTTTGGATTTTTCTTTTTAAAAGTTAAATTTTACTAAATTTTAAATTTTACTACTTAACTAAAAGTTAAATTTTAATAGCTATTGTTTTATTTTAACAAATTTCATATCAAAATGATTGAAAACTTGGCCTTCTAAAAATTAATTTCTACTATTATTTCAATAAGCTTTAGGGCCAAAATTATTTAAAACCATTATATTCTGAAAGTGGCACCTCAGATATCTGGGGCCTTTTATACAAAACCTAGATGTTTTTCACTCCTGAGCAAGTCAGTTACATGAGTAATTCATTCCACCAGGGGTGCCCTGGATGGGGGTGGGGGTGGCACTGCTGTGCTCAATCCCAGGAGGTAGGGTTCAGTGCCATTTTTCCCTCCCCAGAACCGATCTCAGTCCCCAAGTGGCTCCAACTTGATCCACAACGTTCTGAGCAAAGTTTCACAAGAGCCTCTTGAGTTTGGTTTTGAATGCACTGAATTTAAGCTGACTACAGTGATACCTAAGTGAAAATGCCCAGAAGACTATGTCAGGATGGGTCCTCTCAGGAACAGAATTTGAAGCACAAGAGTATTAACAGGGAAATCCTTGTGCAAGATAAAAGGGGGGGAGCAGGAATTCATGCAGAACCTACAGAGAGATGTAGGTACTGACCCTGTGAAGGGAGAGAGGGTTGGGTAGGAGGAGCCTCAGTTGACAATGAGTTCTGAGCCAGCCTTGGCCAAGACACTGGGAGCTCCAGAACAGTGGCTGTCCACCAGAGAGAGTGCGGTGCTGAGCAGGTGTGGCCCAGCACCAGGACGCCCCTCATGTCTGGTTGTTGGCAGAGAGCAGCCGGTGTGAATACTGTGGTGCATCCTGAAGGTGGAGGCTGCCAGCCAACTCTGCTCCCTGTAGGAGGTACGTACCTGAAGGGGAATCTGAGCCCTGCTCCTCCAGAGCTGCTGCAAAGGCACGTGGTGCTTGGTTTAAAGTTGTGGGAAGGTAGTTTTTTAAATAGTCAGCAAAGCATTCCATTTAGGGAGGGAATATTTCAATTTAGAAGAATAGTTAATAAGCCAATAGATGGAAAAAGGATGTCTGTAGAAGCCCAGGAATGATAGCTAAGATGCTCTGAGTGAGAAAAGTCCTTTTTGATTGCCTCCAGCAAGTATTTACTGAGCACTTGCAGCATGCCAGGTATCGTGAAGATGGAGCAACCATCAAAACAGACAACAGTCTTTGCCCTCATGAGGTTTACCTTTCAGTGGGTATATAAAAAGAGTAAACAAGTAAATGAGAAAGTTTATATAGATTGTCAGAAGGTGATAAATACTATGGAGAAAAATAAAACAGGAGTATCCTATGCATCTGGTGGATAGGAAATTCGAAGATGAAATGTAGCCATTATAAAAATGGCATCTGGGAAGGTTCCATGGAGCTGACAATTGAGCAGAAGCTTGAGAAGGCAGAAGGATGAGCCACACAGGTAACTAGTGGGTAAGTGTTCTAAGCAGAGGGAAGAAAGGCTGTAAAGCAGGAGTGATCCAGAGTAGCAAGGAGGCTCTGTGTTCGGAGCTGGTAAATGCAGCAGGGATTGGTAGGAGAAAGGTCTGAGAGTTGCTAGGCGGTCCCAGTCATGGAGGAAACATTAGAATGATTTTTGCTTTTCTGCAGAGTGTGAAGGGAAGCTATTGACAAAAAAAAGAAAAAGAAGGTGAAAGATCAAAGTGAATAGTACTTTTGAAATTGTTGTCATGTTCCTGTTTCTGCTTCAGACTTCCACTCAAACCCATTTCGCTCACAAAGGTATTGTGGGCATGTGTGTGCTTGTCTGTGTATGCATCCATCTTGGGTCCAGTATTACAACTGGGTTGTCATACAGCATGGCAGCAGGAGCTGGAGAGCAAACAAGCAGGAGGATGAAGGCCGTAGGCGCTGGCAGAAGTCTTGGGGAAGCCTTGGATCTTTAAAGTGGTATTTGAACAAATCTTACCTAGTTGCACGAGGCTCGAATCTTCCAGCTGACTTCTGATTCAGGCAAGGCTAGAAATTTAAATTTTTTGAGCTGCTGCTCATGGAGATGATGAATAATAGAGGAAATTTTGAGGGAAAACACCAGACAAAAAATGTCTGTGAGTGAACAGTTCTTCCAGGTAGAAAAAAGAGACAACAGATTTAGTAAAGGCAATGAAAGGTCAAAGTGACAGGTGAGAACCAATGTTGCATATTGTGGTAGAATCTGCTGGTTTCTCGCTCCAACCAACATTTTTACTTCTCATTTACAGAACTCAAGTTTTGATTGTACATGTAAAACAGTGTCTTTTCTATTCTCCCTTTGTAGCAATGCTTGACTCAGTTCTGACCGATGAGATGTAGGCAGAACTTAGAAGTTGTCGACAGAATGAGAAGGAGCCTTAAAAGTGAGCAGACAGCTGGGGTGGGTCCTTTTTGTTCCCGCCATTCCTCTTTTCTGTCCCTGGGAAGCTGCAAATGCTGTGATGGCTGGAGATTGACCAGTCAGTTTTGACCATTAAATGTCCTCAAGGGTACACAGTAATTGCTAGGAGGAGGAAACAAAGAATAGGAGAAGTGCTGGGCTTCCTGTGTCTAGACTTCTTTTATGTGAAAGAAAAATAATTTTTTTCTCTTATTTAAGCTGTGGCTAATGTAGGTTTTTCTGTTTATGTAAATATAACTGTTATACACGAATAAATGGTAGCCACTATTTATTGAGTCCTGTTACATATTTCAGGCACGGTGCTAAGAACTTTTTATTATTAGCATAACTAGTCATTACAGTCATCCTATGAGATAGGTGCTATTGTTTACATTGATTTAATAGGTGAGGAAATGAGATTTAGAAGGATCCATAAATTTCCCAAAATCACCTAGCTAGTGTGTAACTTTAAACTTAATTTGTTTGATTTCCAAGCTTAGGTCTTACCTACTCTAGCATGCTGTCCGGTGGGGATAACACTTAATTGAGGCTGTGAGAGTCTTGTTTGAAACTGCTGTTTCTGTAAACTTCATACTTTGTTACTGACCAACTGTACTTTGGGGGCCTGATTTCTTTCGTACGTGATTTTGACACATGCCCGTCCCACCTAAGACTTTATTCCTCTGCAGCTACGCTTCAGCCCAGCGTGACGTCTACCCGCGGCCAGAATCTGCTTCTCAAGTTCTCTTTGATAGCAGTGCCGGGGCAGGGGGTGAGCTGTGCTCTCAGAGGGCAGGTCTTTGTTCACAATCAAAAGGAAGTGGTAGCTGGGCCTAAAATTGTCACTGGCGTCTGGTTGTGGACTCATTACGGTCGCCCTGATGCTTCCACAGGTTCACTGAAATGGTTTTCCTTTGAAAACAAAGCTTCCAGAAAACCAAAACACCTGTATTAACTGGTGACCTAAAGGAAGCACGTACCTGATGACACCCTGGCTGGCTTTCAGGGAGCTTGGCAGAGCCTTCCTGCCGTTGCCAGGCTGCTACAAAGGATTAATTACACAGCTAGGCCTGTTTCAACAGAAACTGCTTCAGTTTAAAAATCCGTCTTTTCAAATATTTGATTAGCAACATTGTAAAGACAATAAGAAGGTAAGACTAGCCAAGACATCCCAATCATCCCTCCCGAGCACACAGCAGCATGTGTTGGTTTATGTGGGTATTTCTGTTTTACGATTTCTGCAGGTTTCAGAGGTGAAAGAGCTCCACATCTTTTTGTTTGCATGTGTGATTGAGGGTGGAGCATGACAGAATGAAAGGGTCACTTAAATATCTTACTTATGGTTACATGAATACTGACCATTCATTGAACGCTATTAGGTGGCAGATGCCACGCGAGGTCCTTTACTTCTCTCGTTTAAGGCGGTTCTCCCACCAAAACCCTGTTTGTAAACGTGATGATGTTTCAGACACAATGAGTGGATTACCTAAGGTCACACCGTGGGAACTTATACATACTGTTTTAGCTCCGTAGTTTTATTATTCTATGGCAAAAAGCACTCAGTGCTTTAGGATATTTTAAACAGCGGCCGGCTTCAGAAAACTTCAGTGGTATCAAAAGCTCAAGTGTCACGCGTGAACGGCTCTGGATCACTGAGTGCGATCTGGTTTGAAGTTTCCAGGTCCCGTACCCTTCTCTTTACTGCTGGGACCCTTTGGCCGTTTCATGTATGTTAGAGGAAGTAATGCAGCTAATTAATTTTGTTCATTATAACCTGCCTTGGCCGAAGTTTTGATGGAAAAGGGAATGGAAATTACTGATTAGAATGAACTTTGCTTATTATTTTTCAATTTCATGTAATGGTACAATACCATACTTTATTCCTATGATTTTTTTTTTTGAATTGACTTTAGTTTTTTTTTAAATCTCTAAGTTGGTCTCATATAGCAGGTGACTACAGTATTGTTTTTAAAAATAAAAAGCCCTAAATTATATTTGCTTAATATGGTTTATAATTACCCTAATGGTTTCATAAAAAAAATAAAGTGAATCCTTAAAGCAACCGGCTTCATTTGTTGTTTCGAGGACAGCCCACAGCTACGAAGTAGCAGTCGCAGGTCTGGGGGAGCGCCTGCAGCAGGGCTTCCGTTGGGGCACCCTGGTTCCCTTGAGGGACCAGCTGGCTATGCGGATGCTTAAGATCTTTGGCAGCAGCCTTTAGACTTTATCATTAGACTTTATCACTATTAGTGATAACTAACACCGTGCAGGGTACTGTAGTTTACGCTCGAAGGAAATTTATCACTTGCTAAATTTTACGTGAAGGCAAAGCAACATTGACTATTGTGGTTGCTCTAATATGTATGCCCTTGGCTATCCTCTATGAAACTTTTGAATCACAAATTAATATTGTTATTTAAGTTCCATTTGTGTATCTTTTAAGCTAATGAGTTCTGGAGAGAGTAATAATCAAATTCTTGATTTTTCTCTCTTTACGTTTAAGTATTTTTCAGTTTCCTTTATGGGTTGGATATTGACTCTAAGTTATTACTACTAGAAAACGAGGCGATAGATTATTCAATATATGTAGTACATTTGTTTCTTTGGAATATATATAAAGGAAAGAGAAAACATCTAAGTATTTACAAAGTGTCTGACAAGATTAAATCTTATTATCACTAACTTGTTGCTGATAGTATTTGTGGGTGAGTGTGTAGGAAAAGAAGAGTTTGTGTCCCGACTCCAACTCCTGTGCTTGTCTGTTTCCTCCTATTCAGTAGTTTTCCTGGATTTGGGGAATAAGCAGGAGTCATGGACTTGCGCAGAAAAACACAAGCAAACAAACACCCTCCCCAAAACCAACCAACCAACCAACCAAACAAACAAACACCCCTTTGTTTGAGGGTTTAATGTTATCTGAATTTCCTTTGTTTGAAGAAGGATTACTTGCCTGGCCTTTTTAGTCATTCAAGTTCAGAGGACATTTGCAGCCCCTATTCTAGGATTAGGTTGTAACAAATTTTGGGGGGGCTGCTGGGGAGACACATCAAGATGCTTTACCCTGTAGTCTCCAGTTTGAGGAGGATGGTCCAGGAGGAGAAGCTGGGTCAGTTTGCACTAGGAACTTTCCTTATTCCCTTCTTCCCAGGATTTGGAGCTGGAGACTCTCAGGGTAGCCTCGGTCAAGGTCCAGTGGCAAGGACAGGACATAGAGCTCCAGGAATAAAATGGCCTTGAGGAAAGGTAGAGTCCTGGTCAGGCAGGCCTACCACAAAGGTCTGGGAAAGAGGGCTGCTTTTTACAGTGGATGTGGCCCAAGCCAGTTACTCTACTATGGTGGGTCTCTAACTTTGTTCTGCATCAGAATCTCCTGGAGGGACTGGTAAACACGAGATGCTTTGGGCCAACATCTAGAGTTTCTGATTCAACAGCTCGAGGGCAGCCACTTTCAATCACCATGCCCCAAGAGTTTTTAAAACATGCAATACCTACCTGACTGTTTAGTCACGGGCACTGACCTCTTTTTGCTTAGATTGTTAAATGAGAAAAATGATAACAGCCCACATAACAACAGCCACCCAGCATGAATGAATTAGAATTATACCTAATTTTTGTCAGATTGGCAAAAATTATATTAGTAATGTAATGTATAAGTAATTAGTTTATGTGTGCCATGAGATGAAAAAGGTTGCAAATTGCTGGTCTGAGGTGATGTCTGAGGGGTTGAATTTTCAACCAGTCCCTGGGTGGTGCTAGCGAGGGACCACACTTTGAAAAACACTGCCCTCAGCACACAGGTGAGCTTTGGGTGAGGGGGTTCCTGTGAACCCAGAGTGCTGTGACTGTGATACTAACGTGTGGGAAGTTAGGGGTGTTTGCAGGAACCCAGCCCAGATACAGCATTCCTGGAACAGTGGACCGCTTCTTCTGGACTGGCCTGGTATGTCTTTTAGAGCTGTGCTACGAGGCAGGGACAAGCAGTGGTGGTGCACTGGGACCTTTTCGTTTCTCTCTACCTGGAATTCGGAAGCAGGGCCGACTAGCCACACTATTCTGTCTCTGTCCCGGAATTTTTGAACAGTCTCACTGTCAACCTTATAATGAACATTTTATTGCTTTTAGTGCTATTATCTTAGGCAGTTCATAAAGGTAAATTTATAGAATATGTTCTGTATATTTTCTTTAATATAGAACTTGCTACTTTACAATTTAGAATTTAGAAATATTTTCAATATTTCTAAACTATATATGAGGTAATTATAAAATGTGTTGAACAGAAAATGAGGATGCTTTGAGAAGTTGAAGGTTTTCCCCACAATCCTTGCTCCATTCTTGAAATGTGACTTTATTTGCATTGCATGTCTCAGAGAGAGCAAGAAGTTTGTTTCAAATTTCAAAAGTCATATTAAGTAGCTGTCCAAACCTCCCAACACCATTTGTTGAAGAGGCTATTTTTACTCCATTTTATGCTTCTTCCCCCTTTGTTGAATATTAGTTGACCATAGAGACTTGGGTTTATTTCTGGGCTCTCTGTTCTGTTCCATTGGTCTATGTGTCTGTTCTTATGCCACTACCAGGCTGTTTTGATGACAGTGGCCTTGTAATACAGTTTGATATCAGGTATTGTGCTCTCTCCTGCTTTGTTCTTCTTTCTCAAAATTGCTGCAGCTATTCGGGGTCTTTTATGGTTCCATATAAATTTCTGAAATGTTTGTTCTATATCTGTGAAATATGTCATTGGTACTTTAATAGGGATTGTATTACAGCTACTTGCAAAAAAATGAAACTCGACCACCAACTTACACCATACACTAAAATAAATTCAAGGTGGATAAAAGACTTAAATATACACCATGACACCATAAAAGTCCTAGAGGAAAACATCGGCAGGAAAATATCAGATATTCCTCGCAGCAACATCTTCAATGATGTGTCCCTGAAAGCAAGGGTCATAAAAGAAAGAG
>VMDR010010280.1:0-31172 GCA_007922815.1 Macrotus californicus | reverse complement strand
AGGACAGTGTTAGCATCATTATTGTAAATGACATTAACTTACTATTATGCCAAAAATAATACGGGCAAAGGGGGAGGTATTCATATTTCACCATTCTTTTCTGGCCTTTTATTCTGTAAGATATATATTTATCACACCATCATTATAGAAAACTATCTAGAAATATTTATTTAGAAATATACATTTTAGAAATAATGTTTTGTAAATGGAAGGTGGACCTTTTTACCTTTTTGAGGGCACTGTACCTTCCCTATATAAATACCAGTGTGGGTTGTTATCCCCCTTACTATTTAACTAAACTAGAAATTTGTGACAATTTTAGTTATAAATTTATAACCAAAAATTTAGTTATATCCTAGGTTGAAGTTAAACATGATTGCTACCATATCAACATTAGAAAAAATAAACTAGTAACTCTGCCTTAGATATAGATCGTAATTAGTATAACTTGTAGGTTAGATTTTTACTGTGATTTTTAGCCTATGGAATATGTGCTAGTGGTCCTCGATATAGTTTCATGTCATTATTATTATTATTTTTGTTAAGATTTTATTTATTCATTTTTAGAAAGAGGGGAGGAGAAGGAGAAAGAGAGGGAGAGAAACATCACTGTGTGGTTGCCTCTTGAGCATCCCGTACTGGGCAACCCAGGCATGTGCCCTGACTGGGAATTGAACCGGCAACCCTTTGGTTCACAGCTCATGCTCAATCCACTGAGCTACACCAGTTAGGGCCATGTCATTATTTTTAAAACCTATTTTAAAAACCTATTTTTAATTGCACTATAAAAATTATGTATACGTTGCAGAACATTTGAGAATCTATAAAAGTATAAAGAAGAAAAACATCATTTGTAATTCCTCCTGTAGAGAAGACAACTACTATTAATATGAGAGAATCAGAATCAGAATTATTCTCTATCCAAGAAGAATATTAGTAGTTATTTGTGGTAGTTATCACTGCAGTTCAGTGACATTTCTGATTCTTCTCTTCTGTCCGCAAGGTCAAGTTATGCTTCCCTACTCTCTCATAGTTAGGTTTGGCTGTGTGATTTCCTTTTCACCAGTGAGATATGAACAGGTGAAGTGTAAACTCCCAGACAGGGCTGTTAAGAAGGTTATGATGGTTTACTCTCCCTGCTACAGGGAGGTGGCCGGTGGTTAGAGGCTCAGTGGCCTATGTCCCTGGTCATGAGCAGTAGGAAACACAGCCTTTCTTGTCTTCCCTCTCCGATATGCTGCATGAGCAAAAAGTAAATTTGTTTTTTTAAACCATTGAGATTTTAGAGGTATTTTGACAGTTACGGAAATATTAGTGATATGCTAGATACCACTAGGAGTTTACGTGTGTATGTTCATTATATAGTGACAATATTTGGAAAATCATCAGGACAATATTTTTAAATAAAGGACTTGCTTAGTATACTTCTTAACCATTATATAAATAAAGTAGATACAACTCAGCTTATTGTAGAACATGTGTGAAAAATAGAAGCAATTAAGGAGAAAGCCTTGTTGGGTAACGTGGTTGAGGGCGAAATGCTGCATCAGCTGCATAGAGGTTCTTGGGAAGTCAGAGGACACTAAAGATATTTAGCCTAATTTGAATTTTTTTTTTTGAGAACTACAACAAGAAATGGTTTCTTTTGTTTTCCTTTCTTTTGTTTTCTTTCTTTTCCTTTCCCTCTCTTCCCTTTTCCTTTTCCTTTCTTTTTTTCTCTCTTTCTAGATAGGCCAAGAGGAAGAGGAGTCTTGCAGCCGGTGACCCTATCATTCTTTCATGTATGCACTTATTAAGTGAATATATATTAGATGGCAGCTATGTGTCAGGTAGTAGTTGCTACATAAAAGCTCACCATAACATGCCTTGTCTGGTGTGGCTCAGTGGATTGAGTGCCAGCCTGCAAACCAAAGGATCACAGGTTCGATTCCTAGTCAGGGCACATGCCCAGTTTGCAGGCCAGGTCCCCAGTACTGGGTGTGTGAGAGGCAACCAGACATTGATGTTCCTCTCCCTCTCTTTCTCCTTCCCTCCCCTTCTCTTTAAAAAAAAAAAAAAAAGCTCACCATAACAAATATAACAGACTACTACTGAAGGATCTGGCTTTTATTTATAGGCTCAGGAAGAGAGACAGACAGACAGACATGGCGATCGTGAGAAGGAAGGAGGGAAGGAGGGAGGAGGAATGAGAGAATGAGAATGTATGTGTATGCATGTATTCTTACTCACCTGGCCTTTTATGGCCACTTCTGGGGAAAAGAAGCATTGTTCCTTATTCAGATGTGCCTAGAGTCTTACCTACCTAAAAGGGAGTGTTGTCTTGCTTTAGTGTATCTGTGTGAAGGAGTTTGTATAGTTATTGACTACTGTGGGGTTCTAGGTTAGATGAGGGGTGGAGAAAATACTACCTTTTGCTGTTCTAGTTCCAGTTTACTTAGAGATGGAGTTTTTAGGTTAAGTGTATCTTTTCTTTTGTACAAGGGTTTCAAACATGAGTCATAGCTTATTTGTGGTCATGAAATCAATTTAATTGGTTGTGACAGAATTAAAAAAAGAAATAGACCTAAAAACATCAGTGTGTTGCACACTGTAAGGGCGAATATTGATATGTGAAATTTTTGTTTCAGTTATATGTATATGCTATATGATCCTGAGTTGCAATGTAAATTTTCAAAGCACTTATTTTAGAATATATAGTAAAAATTAGTGACAGAATAGGGTCTATAAAATTAAATGAAAGAATAGGGTATATAAAATTAAATGATAGAAAAATAATAGAGCTTTAAATTATATTTCTACTTGGAATGCTGAGGAGTTTGGGTTTTTTTTTTTAACTTAAATTTTTTTTTTTAAGAAAGAGAGAGAGAAACATCATTTGGTTCTACCTATTTATGCATTCATTGGTTGATTTTTGTATGTGCCCTGGCCAGGGATCAAACCCACAACTGAGCACCCAGCCAGGGCGTTGAATATTAACACAATTGTTCTACCATAAAAATAAAATGGGGAGTAAATGCATTTTTAAAATTTAGACATTATTAATGGCTAAACTATGACTTAGAAATTACTACTTAGGTATAAGGTAAAGTGATTAAGATTGCATTCTGTGTGATTTAGTTTTTATATTTATATTCTAGGAGATTCAGGTGTCTGGGGATTGAAAAAAAATTTTGCTTTATTGGAGCTTTTGGAACGACTACAGAATGGACATATTGGTCAGTATGGCGCTGCAGAAGAAGCCATTGGGATATCTGGAGAGGTATTGATTGACCTTGGTGAAATATTTGTTACAAGCATGGATTTTTTCTTTTAATTTAAAATATTTGCCATTAAAAGCACAATATTAACTTACTCCAGCAGGTAGGATCCCAGAAACACAACTTTTCATAACACTACAGTTCCTCAGGCAGCAGTACTCCCAAGAGAACAAAAGTAAAACTGAAAGCTGCATTCTCTGTTAATACTATACCCAAACTGTGTTTTTTGCGTATAAACTTGTCTCCTTATCATGATTTCTTTCCATCCCAGAAAGGTCAGAGTAAGAAGATTATGGAAGAGTAGGAAGGTTGTGTAAGCTACATTAAAGCAGAGGCTGCAAAAGTGAACCAGTCAGCAGCAGAGCACAAAGAGAGAAAGAACTCTCTGAAAGGGCTGTTTAGCATAGAAGCAAAGTGCCTTCCAGATAGCACTAGCTCCTGAGAGAGTTAGTACTACTGCATATCTTTATGAATTTATGAATACACCTACGTATAATTCTCCTTTATTAACTCGCGATATCTTTACGTAGTGTATCATTGAAATGAATTTCAAACTGAAGCACTGCTTTTTTGTGTGTGAAATATTTGCACCTCTTTCACTTGCTCTTTTGTCTGTATTCAAAAGACATTGGAATAATATAGAATAATATCTAATTTGTCAGGTCTGGAAAACAGAAGACATGGATATTTTATTTTAAATGTATACATTTTCCATAATTGCAAACACAATGTTTTAAACTTTTTTTCATTGAACGTATTAGTTAATAAAACCATACAGGTTTCAAGTGTACAACTCAATACAACATCACGTGCATATGCATCGTGCTCATCGCCCAAAGTAACGTCTCTTACAGTCCCCATTTATCCCCCCTTTGACCACTGCCACCTCATTCCACACCCCTTTTCCTCTGGCTCTCACCATACTGTTGTCTGTATCTCTGTGTCATATATGTATTTTTTCCTTAATCCCTTCATCTTTTTTCCCTTGGCTCGCCCAATCCACCTCCCCTCTGACTGCTGTCTGTTCTGTGTATCTATGCCTCTGTTTCTATTTTGTTTGTTAAATTATTTGCTCATTAGAGTCCACATTTAAATGAGATCATATGGTATTTGTCTTTCTCTGACTGACTGGCTTATTTCACTTAGTATAATAGTCTTCAGGTCCATCCATCCTGTTTCAAAAGGTAAGATTTCCTTCTTTTTTTACAGTCAAGTAGAATTCCATTGTGTAAATGGACCACAGCTTTTTTTAGCCACTCATCTACTGATGGGCACGTGGGCTGCTTCCACATCTTGGCTATTGTAAATAACGCTGCAGTGAACATAGGGGTGCATATATTTTTTCAAGTTGATGTTACAGGTTTCTTTGGATGTATTCCCAAAAGTGGGATTGCTGAGGTAACTTCATACTGCTTTCCACCGTGGCTGCTCCAATTTGCATTCCCACCAACAGTGCATGAGGGTTCTCTTTCTTCTCGTGTATATCCAGCCAAGGATCTCCAACACTTGTTTATTGATTGATGATTGCCATTCTGATAGGTGTGAGGTGAACCTCATTGTGATTTTAATTTGCATTTCTCTGATGATTAGTGATGTTGAACATCTTTTCTTGTGTCTATTGGCCATCTGTATGTCCTCTTTGGAGAGGTGTCTATTCAGGTCCTTTGTCCATTTTTTAACTGGGTTGTTTGTCTTACTGTTGAGTGTGTATAAGTTCTTTATATATTTTGGATATTAACCCATTATCAGATTATCATTGGCTAATATGTTCTCCCATTTAGTGGGTGGCCTTTTCATTTTATTGATGGTTTCTTTTGCTGTACAAAAGCTTTTTAGTTTGACATAGTCCCATTTGTTTATTTTTTTCTTTATTTCCCTTGCCCAGAGGTGTATCAGCAAAAATATTCCTATAAGAGATGTCTGAGATTTTATTGCTTATGTTTTATTCTAGGATTTTTATGGTTTCACAACTTAACATTTAAGTCTTTTATCCATTTTGAGTTTATTCTTGTGTATGATATAAGTGGGTGGTCTAGTTTCATTTTTCCATGTACCTGTCCAGTTTTCCCAACACCATTTATTGAAGAGACTGTCTTTATGTCTTTACTCAAGTGTCTGTTCTTGCCCCCTTTGTCGATATTAATTGACCATAGAGACATGAGTTTATTTCCAGGCTCTCTGTTCTGTTCCATCCATCTATATGCCTGTTCCAGGATGTTTTGATTGCAATGATAGCAGTTATTGTGATACCTCCAACTTTGTTCTTCTTTTTCAAGATTGCTGAGGCATTTGGGGTCTTTTGTAGTTCCATATTAATTTTTGGAATATTTGTTCTAGGTGTGTGAAATAAGCCATTGGTATTTTAGTAGGAATTGTGTTGAATCTGTAGATTGCTTTGGGAAGTTTGGACATTTTAATGATGTTAATTTTTCCTATTCATAAACATGGATTGTGCTTCTACTTATTTGTATCTTCCTCAGTTTCTTTCTTCAGTGTCTTATGATTTTCCAAGTACAGGTCTTACCTCCTTAGTTAAATTTATTCCTAGACTAGGTACCTTTTTTTGCTGCAATAGTAAATGGGATTGTTAATTTCTCTTTCTGATAGTTCATTATTGGTATATAAAAATGCCACCTATATCTGAATATTAATTTTGTATCCTGCAGCTTTACCAAATTCATTTATAAGTTCTAGTAGTTTTTTTGGTGGAGTCTTTAGGGTTTTCTATGTATGGTATCATGTTACCTCTGAATAATGACGGATATTTGTCTGATCACTGTTGAATAAGAGAGGTAAAAGTGGACATCCCTGTCTTGTTCCTGATCTTAGGGGAAGCACTGTTAGCTTGTGCTCATTGAGTATGATGTTGGCTTGTATGTTTGTCATGTATGACCTTTATTATGTTGAGGTATGTTCCCTCTATTCCCACTGTGCTAAGAGTTTTTATCATAAATGGGTGCTGGGTTTTATCGAATGCTTTTCTACATATATTGATATGATCATGTGATTTTTATCCTAAATTTTGTTTATGTGGTGTATCATATTTATTGATTTGTGAATATTGTACCAAACTTGCAACCCTGGAATAAATCCCATTTGACCATGGTTTATGATCTTTTTCATGTATTGCTGGATCCGGTTTGCTAATATTTTGTTGAGGATTTCAGCATCTATGTTCATCAAGGATATTGGCCTATAATTTTCTTTCTTTGTAGTATCTTTATCTGGTTTTGGAATTAGGACAATGCTGGCCTCATAAAATGAGCTTGGAAGTCTTGGGTATCTTTGGAAGTTTGAGAAGGAGAGGTGTTAGTTCTTATTGAATGTGTGGTAAAATTTGCCTGTGAAGTCACCCGATCCAGGACTTTTGTTTGTTGGGGGTTTCTGATTACTGCTTTGATTTCATTACTTGATTTCATTGGTCTATTTAGATTTTCTTATTTTTTCTGATTCAGTTTTGCAAGATTGCATGTTTCTAGGAATTTGCCCATTATGCCCATGTTTTCCAATTGTCAGCATATAGTTGTTCATGGTATTTTCTTACATTCCTTGGCATTTCTGTGGTGTCACTTGTTACTTCTCTTTCATTTCTGATTTTATTTACAATATTTGGGTCTTCTCTTTTTCTTGATGAGTCTGGTTAAAGGTTTGTCAATCTTGTATATCTTTTCAAAGATCCAACTCTTTGTTTCATTGATCTTTTATATATATATAAAATACATATATATGTATAATACATATAATACATATGCATATATGTGTATATTATACATATATTATATATATATGTCTACATGTCATTTTTTCCTCTCTAATCTTTATTATTTCCTTCCTTGTACTTACTCTGGGCTTTGTTTGTTGTTTTTTTCCTAGTTCTTTTAGATGTAGGGTTAGATCGTTTATTTGAGATTTTTCTTACTTCTTGAGGTAGGCCTGTAATGCTATGAATTTTCCTCGCAGGACTGCTTTCACTCTGTCCCACAGATTTGGGGTTGTTGTGTGTTCGTTTTTATCTGTTTCCAGGTGGCTTTTGATTCCTTTTTTGACCTCATTGTTAATCCATGGGTTCATTTTTTATTTAATGTGATATTGTCATCTTTGATGCATTTCCTAATTTTTTTCTGGAAAATTTTATACCAAACCTCTCTGTTTCAAATTATGGCCTTTTATTATTCAGCAAAAATATCCAGAGCATTCTTGATTATCTGACCTGTAAAATTTTTCAACTTGAAGCTTTTAGTAATTCATGAAAATTAGAAATAACATGTAAAACTTAGATATAATGAAGGTTTTACTTGCTTATTTGCTTAAGTCAGTGGCTTTTCATCAGAATTGTGCAATGGACTCACCTGTGGAGCTTTACAAAAAAGTACAGAAGCTCTCACTTAATCTCTAACCTCTTAAAGTAAGTATTTCCCAGGTTAGATTCTTGGTGCCATGGTTTTAGAAGCTTCATTGCTGATTTTGATGCACATTCCTTGCTATCTAAATAGTATTTGTGCTTCTCTTCTTCCTGTACATCATTATGACACATGATATTTAGAGCAGCGGGTATGTGTAATATTTAATATCAATGTTTTTAGTCCTAAAAAATGACTTCTAACCTCTGTTCAGTTTCTTATTTGTAAAGTAAGGGGATTTTGTGGAAGTTATCTTTGCTCTGACTGAATCTGTGAGAATAGTTTTATTTTTGGCCTCAAATTCATAGCATATATTGATAATCAATTTTGGCAGTAGCTTCTCACCCATAGAAATGAATATTTTCCCAGATGAGTAATGAATGCCCTTTCTACATAAGTGCCTGTGTATTTTCTTTTTAAAATTAAAAAAAATATTTTATTTATTTATTTTTAGAGAGAGGGGGAAGGAGGGAGAGGGAGGGAGAGAAACATCGATGAGAGAGATACATTGATCAGTCACCTCTTGCATGCCCCCACCTGGGAACCTGGCCCAAAACCCAGGCCTGTGCCCTGACTAGGAATTGAACTGGTGACCTTTCACTTTACAGGCTGGCACTCAATCCACTGAGCCACACCAGTCAGGGCACCCATGTATTTTCATATATAAGGGCTAATTAGTTTTAAAAAAAGAACATAAGCTTTAATGTTTCAAAATTTGTCACATTATTTATAGCAATTGGAGTTCAGTTTTAAGACATTAAATGTTTTTGTTTATCAGAGCATCATTCGTTGCGATGAAGATGAAGCTCATGTTGCATCGGTGTATTGCACTGTGTGTGCAACTCACTTGTGCTCAGAGTGTTCCCAAGTTACTCATTCTACGAAGACCTTAGCAAAGCACAGGCGAGTGCCTCTTGCTGATAAACCTCATGAGAAAACCATGTGCTCTCAGCATCAGGTGCATGCCATTGAGTTTGTGTGTTTGGAAGAAGGCTGTCAAACTAGCCCACTTATGTGCTGTGTCTGCAAAGAATATGGAAAACACCAAGGCCACAAGGTATGAACGCAATTGAACTGGATGACTACCTAATTTGCCAGCCCAGCATTTGTCTTCACTGACTTGGTTCTTTATGCTAAAAGTAGAGATTGAAGAAGAGTTCAGTGATGAATGAGTTGAGCTTGGTAGACTGAAAAGAAAGAAGAGATTTAATTTCTGAAAAACAAAAATTTCAGCAGAGAGGCCTCGTGATTCTTTAAAGAAAAATAGCCTTCCAGCAGGAAACAGAGGTTCTCTTCTTTATGTTCATGTTTTCATAATGCCCTGGTTGTGTTGATAATATTTATGTCTATTTATGAACTGCTCCTTGTGATAAAATTGTAGAGAGTCTCTTAGGTTCTTGTTTAGTGATAAATGGATTTGTAAATTTTAAACTGTTTATTTGCAAGATAAATAGTTATTGGGTGAGAGCAAATTAGTGTTTTATATGCTGTGCTTTTTATAAAAGAAAGCCACTTGTAGCTGATGCTTTTTTTTATTAATAGGAATGATTTAAGTAGTTTAATATCATTAGTCAAATAATAAGAGTTCTTTTCTATAATTATGTTGCATTTTATAGCATTCAGTATTGGAACCAGAAGCTAATCAGATCCGAGCATCAATTTTAGATATGGCTCACTGCATACGGACCTTCACTGAGGAAATCTCAGATTATTCCAGAAAATTAGTTGGAATCGTTCAGCACATTGAAGGAGGAGAACAAATAGTAGAAGATGGACTTGGAATGGCCCACACAGAACATGTATGGATTTTTAAAATTTTTTGTTACCTTTTTACCCTTTTTCCTTCTTACCTTTCATCTTCTAGTATTTATTGAGCAATTATACTGCACTAATCACTGGAAATAATTTGTATACAAAATCTTTGTCTTCATGGAACTTACAATCTGTCATGCAGAGAGAGTTTCAAGTATGGTAATTTTATTTGGGGGGGGAATACAGGATGCTTTGACAGTGCATAAGAGGGGCAGTAATTTAGGTACATCAAGGATGACTTCCCAGAAGACATGATATCAAAACTGAGATTTGAAGGGATTTAGTTTGGGAGAAGTGTGGGGTGGGGAGTGAGTTGTTCCAGAGAGGCCAGCATATGTTAAAATGCCTGAAAGCGTGAATTGGACATATTGTAGAAATTTAACTGAGTTCACTATGGTTGAAGCTTTGAGTATTGGGTAGGGCATGACAAGAAAAGAGGTTGGAGAAGTAAGGGCCAATCATGCAGGGTCTTATTAGCCGTTTTAAAGAGTTTGGATTTTATCTTAAGGGAAGTGATGAGCTGTTGAAGAATTGGCTTGAGAATAACATAGTCAGGTTTTCATTAAGAAAGGTTTCTCATCAATGTAGAAAATGAATTGGAGTAGCAACAAGATTGGAAGCAAGAATACTTATTAGCAGTTGCTGGAATTATCCAGTTGAGATATTTATGGCCAATATTCTATTAGAGTAGTGAGAGTAGAGAGAAGTAGATGGATTTGAGATTTTGAAGAAGTAGAATAAGTAGGTCTTAGAGATTGATTAGTAATATTGATTGGATAGTAATATTGATTGGATAGCTAAGTTGGAGATTAGTAATATTGATTAGTAGTATTGATTGGATTAGTAATATTGATTGGTAATATTGATTGGATAGCTAAGTTGGAGGGTCAGGCACAATGCCTAGATTTCTACTTTGCCCAACTGGGTGGATGGTGATATCATGCACTAATGGGGGAGGAGGAAGAGTTTTGGGAGGGGATAATGAGACCAAAGTGATAAGTTTAATTTGGATGTTGAATTTTTTATTTCTAAGAGGTAATCAAGGGGAAATACCCTCCAGAGAATTGAAGAATGAGTGAGTGTGTCTCATTTTTAAGTTTGGCTGTGAGGAGAAGGAACTAAGTTTGGCTGTGGAAGGAACTAAGGTAGTAGTTATAGTTGTTTTTTAAAATTGAGTTGTAACCCTGGCTGGTGTGGCTCAGTGGATTGAGCACTGGCCTGCAAACCAAAGGGTCACCGGTTCTATTCCCAGTCAGAGCACATGCCTGGGTTGTAGGCTGGGTGCCCAGTGGGGGATGTATGCAAAGCAACTATGCACTGATGTTTCTTTCCTTCTCCCTCTCCCTCCCTTCACCTCTGTCTAAAAATAAATAAAATCTTTTTTTAAAAAAGTTGAAAAGTTTGGTTAACCAAAAAAATTTAAAGCTAAGTCATTGGTGAATAATGCTAGAACTTCCCTGTCAAATATAGTAGCCATGTGGTTATTTAAGTTTAAATCATTTAAAAATTAAATGAAATACAAAATTTTAAATTTAGTGTTTCAATTTCACTAGCTGTATTTCATGTATGTGTAGTTAGTGGCTACCATATTGGACTGCACAGACATAGAACATGTCCATTATCACAGAAAGTTCTACTGGACATTGTGCTAGAGTGGAAATATTTTATTCATTCTTTCAGCAAATATTTATTGAACACATGCCAAGTGCTAGACACTCTTCTAGCTGAGGAGACACCACTGTGCAAGTCAAAAAACTCTCTTTTGTGGAGTTTACATTCTAATATGGGGAGAGAGTCAACAAATAAGTAAGATACTTATGGCAGAAGTAAGGTGCTTTGGAGAAAAACAAGGGAAAGGGAGAATGCACTTTTATATGGTGTATTCAGGAACACATTCCCTGAGAAGGTGACACTGAGCAAATACCTAAAGAGATGAGAGAGGGACCCACGCAAATGTCTGGGGGAAATGCATTCCAGGCAGAGAGAAAAGCAAGTGGAAAGGGCCCTGAAGTTGGAATGTATGTGGTGTGCTTAAGAAACTGTGAGGAGACTAAGTATAGCTAGAATAGAGTTATTGAGGGGTTGCAGAGCAGGGGTTGAGGTCACAAAAGGCCTTATAGGTACTTGCTATTTCTGCCATGAATGTTCTTCCTGAAGATGTTCACGTAGTTCCCTCCTTACTTCCTTCAGGGCTTTGCTCAGAGGTCCTTTTCTCAGGGAATGTGTCTTTGAACATTGCATATAAAGGACTTTGGCATTCACTTTGAGTGGAATGAGGGGTTTTGAGCAAAAGAATAATTACCTTTCTCACTTACCACTTAACAGGATCATTCTGGCTGCTACATGGAGAATGCACTGTAGGGAGCAGGGTTAGATCTAGTGAGACCAGTTAGAAGACTATTATGATAATCAGGTGAGAAGTGATAATGGCTCGGGTCAGGTTGATGGAGGAGGAGGTGATGAGGCATGATTAGATTCTGTATACATTCTGAATTCCACAGAATTTTCTGAGGAACTAGTTGTGGGATAGGAAAGAAGTGTTAAAGATTGACTCCAATATTGTTGTCTCGAACAACCTGGTAATGGAGTTGCCACTTATTGAGGTGACTAGGTTTTGAGTGGGAGAGAATGGAGATTAGGTATTCCCTTTTGCCTGAGATTCATTTAAACAGATATCCAAAGACTCCGGTCTAGGGAAAGATCTAGTGTGGAGATACAAAGTTTAGAATTTTTAAGGCTATAGATGATATTTGAATTTTCTTTATTTTATGTGTACAATCTTTGTTATGGTTACAATTGTTTAAAACTTATTTTCATTTTCTTAGGTACCAGGTACTGCGGAGAATGCCCGGTCATGTGTTCGAGCTTATTTTTCTGATCTGCATGAAACTCTGTGTCGTCAAGAAGAAATGGCTCTAAGTGTTGTTGATGCTCATGTCCGAGAGAAATTGATCTGGCTCAGGCAACAACAAGAAGATATGACTATTTTGTTGTCCCAGGTTTCAACAGCCTGTCTCCATTGTGAAAAGACTTTGCAGCAGGTAGGGATTTAAACATGGGAAGGACACAGTTTAAGAAGGAGGCTTTATAAGGTTAATAGATAATTACCAGAGATACTCACTGATCTGTTTTATTGCTTTAATATAATGTAATGTAATGTGTTGGGGGGACCCCCCAACCCTGGGATTTATTTATAAAAAATTGTGTACTTATTCTTACATGTTTAAAATTTAGTCATCTTTAGAGTACTCTCCATTTGATGCAATACACCTATTGAGATGTTTTCCCACTGCTCGAAGCAGTTTTTGAACTGTTGATTTTGATGCCTTTTAGTGCTTCGGCTTTTTTTTTTTATTTCAACTCTTTCATATGAGCAACATGTTTCCCTTTGAGGACTTTTTTCATCCGGGGAAACAAAAAAATTTCACCTGGGGTGAGATTGGGTGAATAGGGAGGGTGGGGCATGGGGTCATATGGTTTTTGGTCAAAAACTGCTGACCACACAGTGTGGTGTGGGCAGGTGCGCTCGTAAGTGACCCGTCATGAAATGGGCAAACGTGTTGAAAGAGTCTTGGTTGTATCAAAAGCCTTTTGTTACCCAGTTTGCAGATAATGTAGTTTTTAAATAAATTATATTTAAGGTTATTCTGACAAAAATGGCAGTCTTACTCATTTCTATTTTGGGTTTGCATAGGGCAATATAAGGCTAATTATTGCCTTAGGAATTCCTGATAAGTTGCAGTCAACCTTATGTTTACTGATTAATTCCTAATAATTTTGTTGATTTCAAATTATTGTAAAGCTAAACGTTTTACCATTGTGGAGTTTTTTCTCTTAAATATCTAATTAGACTTATGTCAATGTGGCTAGGCTGTAACCACATCAGTCTTGAGCTGTTGTTTAGTCCTCACCACATTGAATTGTAACAATTGATATGTATATCATTTATTAAGTTGTCTTTGAACTTCAGTTCTATTCTTTTATCTTCTGCTTCATGATGCTGGGACTGGAACTCTACAAACCACTTGTCTCCTTTGCCAGCGGGCTCCATGTTAGTTTAGCCTCTGCCAACAGGGACATGAAAGAGACTGCAAGGTGGAGATGATTTCCCATGGGAGTAGGAACCAAATGGGAGTAGGTTCCCATTTGCTTGGGGTCCCTGTGAATGTCATTCCTCACATGAGGAGACCGCTTTCCTCAGAGATCTGAGTTTGAACTCTGTGGGGCCCTTCCTGTAAGTTTCTTGCATCTCTCCTTTATTCCTCCAACCCTGGGGGTGGCAGCTATTTCCATGACACCTCAGAGTTATTTTTATCCTTTCAGTTACCTAGTTAGTAACTATACCTAGTTAGCAGTTCTTCATATTAAGTTCTTTCTGTTCACATAACTGGTGTGGTTTTTGTCTCTTGCTTTGAACCTGAATGATACAGGAGACATATGTGCCCTAGATATTGGTGGGATGCATCTTGTTTATCTTTGTATTTCTAAATTCTTTGTATTGAGATACAAGTGAATTTATACTTGTTCAGATGGGTAATCAAGCCACACGGCAAAATCAAAATAGATCATGCTCACAATCATATTTTCTTAAAAATTTCAAAGTATTTTTTTCCCTACTGTATTGAAAAGTATGTTCATAGTTACTGAAATTTTAGAAATTTTTAGAATTTCTAAAGCATAGTTTCAAAGT
Source organism: Macrotus californicus (assembly GCA_007922815.1). Lineage (NCBI taxonomy): Eukaryota > Metazoa > Chordata > Mammalia > Chiroptera > Phyllostomidae > Macrotus > Macrotus californicus. The sequence goes on along the minus strand of VMDR010010280.1, from coordinate 17,013 downwards.
GGCTGGTAATTGTGAATGATGTGATTTTATCTCACTGTGCTAATGCTGATGAAATTGGAGTCTTTGATTCATTGTTCATAAAGACCTGTTAGTTTTGTTCTGATTTTTGGCCACAGAACCCTAACTCCTATCAATATTCTTTTTTTTTAATTACTTTATTGTTGTTCAATAGCAGTTGTCTGCATTTCCCCCTCACCACTTCCCCCACCTGAGCCAATCCCACCTCCCTCCCTCTATCAATATTCCTAAAAGTTTCTGCCACAGAGGTAATTGAACAGATGAATGGATGGAACATCACACATTTATTACCAATTTTGACAACAAAACTTAATCATCCCTCCCCTCTAGGTTCAAGACATGATGCTGAATGGTGAGGATGTATCTATTCATTTAGCAAATATGTGTTGAGTGCCTACTGTATGCTATGTACATTCTAGATCATGGGCTGTATCAGTAACCAAAACAAGCAAAAATCGTAGTCTTGTGGAATTAGCATTCTAGCAAGAAGGCAAGCAATAAAGCTTAACCATATCTAAATAAGTAAATTATATTATATATGAAAAAGTGGTAAGAGCTAAGGAAAAAAGAGAAAGTGTGGAAGTGCAGCAGATTGCATTATTAGGGTAAACATCTTTGAGAGAAGATGAGATTTAAGCAAAGACTCAAAGGTGAAGGAATTAGTTCAAGCCCATTGGGAGGAACAACATTCCAGCAGAGCAAATAGAGCAAAAGCCTTGGGGCAGCATGCCTAGTGTGTTTGAGGAACAGCAAAAAGAGGCTGCTGTGGTTGGAGTGGAGAAAGCAGAAGAGAGAGTGATAGAAGCTGAAATCAGAGGTAATAGGGATTGTATGTAAAGAAAGCCTCGGGCTATTGGAAGGACTTCAGTTTTTACTGATTGAAATAAGGAAAACATTTGATCTTACTTGTTGAAAGGATCACTCTGGCTGATGTGTAAAAAACAGATTGAAGGAGGGCAAAGATAGAAGGAAGGAGTTCAGGGGTTAGGAGGCTGTTATAGAATTGCAAAGTGAGAGAGAACAGTGGCTTGGTTATTGGCGGTCAGAAATGCTGTTTCAGGATATCCAGTAGGACTTGTTGAAAGTTGCATGTGGGATATTAGGGAGGAGAAGGCAAGCATGGCTTCAGCATGACTTCAAGGTTTTTGTTCTGAGCAACTGGAATAATGGAGTTTCTGTCAACTAATAGGAATATGCAACAGTAAGCAAAAAGACCGATATCACTGCACTCTTGGAGCGTACGTACTGTTGGGAGATCTCTGTCTAATGAAGAACATACTGGCTCCTGTATAGAATATCCAGAATACCATCTGAGGACTTTGAGGAGAAGGCCTGGGGGTCTAGAGTGAGAAGGAGACTGATCTATAGTCCTTTTTTCTTCCTTTCTTTTTTTAACCAATACATATATATCTCAAATTATTCTAAAATTGGTTTTTATAGAAGTACAACATACATACAGAATGTGTTTATTAATGTTCAGCTGGCTGAATTTTCAGACAGGACAATACTGTATAACCGGCATTCAGATCAAGTAACAGGATATTACCAGCACTCAAGAAACCCCTCAGACTTTCTTCCAGTAACAACCTGCCTTTTCCACAAGGATAAACTACGGTCCCGACTTCTAATGCATTCTTCATTTTTGCCTGTTTGTAATTAATATGAACGGAATCATACAGTGTGAACTCTGTATGTCATTTCTTCTTACACTCTACACTATATTTGTAAAATTCATATCATCACATGTAATTGTGGCTCATTCTCATAGTAGTATATAGTGTTATATTTGTGAAGGTACCACAATTTATTCATTCTTCTGTTGATAGGTTCTTTATTTATTAATGCCTGATTATTTTTATCCTACTCAAATTTACTTTTAAGTAAACTGGAATGGTAATGAGATGACATCTCTTTTTTCCTTATTTCTGTAACTGTTTATAAGAAATACAGTTTTCTCTTTCCTAGGATGACTGTAGAGTTGTCTTGGCAAAACAAGAAATTACAAGGTTACTGGAAACATTGCAAAAACAGCAGCAGCAGTTTACAGAGGTTGCAGATCATATTCAGTTGGATGCCAGCATCCCTGTCACTTTCACAAAGGTAATATACTATGCTTCATTTCAGGTTTCTCTTCTGACTAATCAGAATTGTGCACATTCCATGATAATCACCTTGAAAAGACAACTAAGAAATTCATGAATCACAGGATTTAAAAAAATTAATTAATGTAGACTAGAAAGGGATATAAGGAATCTTCCTGTACCCATCACTCACTGTAACAATTAAAACTTTTAAATTTCATGCCTCCTTTCCCTGTTCCCTTTTCTTTCTGTAGTCTCCCAGGTTATTTTGAAATAAATCCCAACATATTTAATCCAACACCACATCATTTCATCTGTGAAATGTTTTCATGTATATTTCTAACAGGTAAGGACTTTTTTTTTAAGTATATTTTATTGATTATGCTATTACAGTTGTCCCAGTTTGTTTTCTCCACTTTATCCCTCTCCACCCTGTACCCTCGCCACCCTCCAGCATTCTGTCCCCCACCCCCAACTTAGTTCATGTCCATGGGTCATACATATAAGTTCTTTGACATCTCCATTTCCTATACTATTCTTAACCTCCCTCTGTCTATTTTGTGCCTACCAATTATGCTTCTTATTCCCTGTACCTTTTCCCTCCATTCTCCCCCTCCCACTTCCTACTGACAACCCCCCATGTAATCTCCATTTCTGTGATTCTATTCCTGTTCTAGTTGTTTTAGTTTGTTTTTGTTTTTTTAGGTTCAGTTGTTGATGGTTGAGTTTGTTGTCAATTTGCTGTTCTTAGTTTTTGATGTTCTTCTTTTTCTTAGATAAGTTCCTTTAACAATTCATATAATAAGGTCTTGGTGATGATGAACTCCTTTAACTTGACCTTATCTGGGAAGCACTTTATTTGCCCTCGCATTCTAAATGATAGCTTTGCTGGTTGGAGTAATCTTGGATGTAGGTCCTTGCTGTGCATGACTTTGAATACTTCTTTCCTGCCCTTTCTTGCCTGTAAGGTTTCTTTTGAGAAATCAGCTGATAGTCTAATAGGAACTCCTTTGTAGCTAACTGTCTCCCTTTCTCTTGCTGTTTTTAAGATTCTCTCCTTATCTTTAATTTTGGGTAATGTAATTATGGTGTGCCTTGGTATGTGCTTCCTTGGGTCCAACTTCTTTGGGACTCCCTTAGTTTCCTGGACTTCCTGGAAGTTTATTTCCTTCACCAGATTGGGGAAGTTCTCCTTCATTATTTGTTCAAATAAGTTTTCAATTTCTTGCTCTTCCTCTTCTCCTTCTGGCAGCCGTATGATTCGGATGTTGGAGTGTTTAAAGTTGCCCCAGAGGTTCCTCAGCCTCTCTTCATTTTTTGGAATTCTTGTTTCTTCATTCTGTTCCACTTGGATGTTTTTTTATTCCCTTTGTTCTAATTTGTTGATTTGAGTCCTGGTTGGTTCCTTGTATATTTTTCTGTATTTCACTTTGTATAGTCTTCATTTCTTCCTTCATTTTGCAACCAAACTCAATAATTTCTTCGAGCATCTTTTTTACCAGTGTTTTGAACTGTGCATCTGATAGGTTTTCTAGCTCCTCGTTCCTTAGTTCTTTTTCTGGAGTTTTGATCTGTTCTTTCATCTGGACCATATTTCTTTGTCTCGGTGTACCTGTTACATTGTAAGGGGTGGGATCCTAGGTATTCTCCAGGGCAGGGCAACCCACTTCACTGTATTGTGGTGCTTTGTGTGGGGGAGGGGTCAGGAAGGGAACAATGCTTCTTGCTTGGCTCTCCCCCCACTTTCCCGTCACTTCCCTCACTTCCCACAAGTGGATTGTGCCCTTTCAGGTACTGATTCCCAGGAAGGTGGGCTTGTGTATATTCTAGGACCCCAGAGGTCTCTCCAACAGACTTTCCTGTGAGACTGGGCATTTCCCTTGCTTCCACAGTCCCCATAGGTTTTTATAGCCAGAGGTTTTGAGTCTTTAGTTTCCTGTGCTGGAACCCTGGGTTTTGAGGTCTGTCTCACTCCCCAGTTGTTCTTCCCGGCTTATCTCTGCAAATGTGGGACCCCTGGTCTGCCACCTTGAGGTGAGTCCTCTCTGCCCTGGCTGCCTGTATCTGCCCCTCCTACTGGTCTGGATGACTGTTTCTTTAACTCCTTGGTTGTTACACTTCCATGCAGTTTGATTTTCTGGCAGTTCTGGTTGTTTTTTGTTTCTAAATTGGTTGTTATCCTTCTTTTGGTTGTGTGAGGAAGTGAAGTTTTCCTACCTATGCCTCCATCTTGCCCAAAGTCTCTGGTAAGGACTCTTCTTAAAAACAAAATACTGTCATCACATCTAAAAAAATTTAACAACAAATCTCTAATACTATCCATTATCCAGTTAGTATTTAGATTTTCCAGATTGTTAAAAAAAATTTTTAAGTTCCTTTTATTTTTGAGATAGAATCCAAACAAGGCCTATATTTGTTTTATATATTTTAATCTTTTTTAAAGTAGATTCCCCTAACTTACAAAGGTTCATGTGTTCCATTTTGCTTTCTATTTTTAGAGACTTTAAAAGAAATTCATGTTGTTTTATAATTATGTGAAATGTTTACATGGTCCAGAGTCAAATCTACAAAGCAAGGTTCATTCAGAGCAGTCTAGTCTCTCCCTGATCCCGTACTCTTTTCCTCCCTTCCCCATAGAAAACCATTAAGAATTTCTTCTTAATTTTATTCATCATTTAGAAATATAAAGAGAAGTATTTTCATATATTTATCTGTGCACTCCCTGCATTTAAAGGTAGAATACCTTAAATATTTCTCCACTTTGTCCTTTTCACTTCAGTGTGTGACCTGGAGAGCACTCCATAGCAGCACACAGTGGCATTTTCTGTTCCTCTTTGTAGCTGCAAGGTACACTGTTGTGAGGATGTACCACTTTTTTTTTATTGTGGTAAAAAACACGTAATATAAAATTTACCATCTTAACCATATTAAGTGTACAGTTGGATATTGTTAAGTAAATTCACTTTGTGTGAAACAGATCTCCAGAAGTTTCTCATTTTGCAAAACTCAAACTCTGTACCTTATAAACAATAACTCTTTTTCCCCCTACCTTACCAGCTCCTGGTAACTTTCTGTTTCTTTGAATTTGACTACTCTAAATACTTCATGTAAGTGGAATCATAGAGTATTTATCTTTTTGTGACTAACTTATTTCATTTAGCACAATGTCCTCAAAGCTTATGTCATGGAATGTGACAGAATTGTTTGCGTGTACCACATTTTGTTTATCCAGTCATTCATTGGAGGGCATTAGGGTAACTTACACCTCTTAGCTGTTATGAATAATGCTGCTGTGAACATAGATGTGCAAATATCTCTTTGAGATCTTGCCTGCAGTTCTTTTGGATGTATATCCAGGAGATATCTGGATGATGCTGTAGTTCAGTTACTAATTTTCTGAGAAAATGCCATACTGTTTTCTGTAATGATTGCACTATATTATAATGCCACCAGCAAAACACAGGGTTCTAATTTCTCTCTGTTTTTACCAACACTTGTTAGTTTTGGGTTTGGGGTTTTTGTTTTTTTTATCTTTCTTCACAGTAGCCATCCTAATGAGTATGAGGTGATATTTCCTTATGATTTTGGTTTGCATTTCTCTGATGACTAGTGATATTGAGCATCTTTTCATATGATTTTTGGCCATCTGATATACTCTTTGGAGACTTTTGTGTAAGTCCTTTGCCAGTTTTTTAACTGAGTAATTTGATTTTTTGTTTTGAGTTGTAGAAGTTCTCTGTGTATTCTGTTTATGAGTCCATTATCAAGATACATAATTTGCAGATATTTTCTCCACTACCTAGGTTGTTTCTTCACTCTGTTGACTGTGTTCTTTGATTCATAAAAGCTTTTAGGATCGCTACAGTCCCGTTTGTCTATTTTTGCTTTTGCTGACTGTACTTTTGGTGTCATGTTGCGGAGATGATTGCCAGATCCAACGTCATTAAGCTTTTCCCCTGTTTTCTTTTAGGAGTTTAATAGTTTTAGGTCTTATGTTTAGAGCTTTATCCATATATTTATAAGCCAACTACTATTTGTAATTGTTATATCTTCTTTGTAAATTTACTCTTTTCTCATAATATAATGACATTCTTTCTCTTATAGTTAATTGTTTATGACTTAAAGTCTTTTGTCTGATAGAATAGCCATCCCTGCTTTTTTGGGTGTGATTTGCATAGAATATCTTTTTCCTGTTAGATATAAAATGAGTCACTTGCAGACAGTATATTGTTGGATCTTGTTTTTTTATTCATTTAGTTAAAGTATGTCTTTTGATTGGGGCATTAAATCCATTAATATTTAAAGTAGTTATTGCTAAGTAACTCACTATTGCCATTTTGTTGTTTTCTGTATATCTTGTCTCTCCTTTCCTCCCTTACTGCCTTTTTATGTACTTTATTGTTTTGTAGTGACATGGTTTGATTCCCTTTTCATTTCCTTTTTTGTGTGTATTGTATGAGTTTCTTGTGTTTACCATTAGAATTACATAACACATCTTAGTGCTAACATTCTATTTTTAAATGATTACACTGTAACTTCAGTTGCATACAAAAACCTATTTCACCCCACACTTTGTTATTGATGGCACAAATTACACTCTTATATATTGTATACCTATCAACAGAGTCTTACAGTTTAAAATTTTTTCTCGTTTTTATTTTTCAATTACAGTTTACATTTGATATTATTTTATATTAGTTTCAGGTATTTACAATATTTTTATTTTAAATCTATAAAAATTTATGCACCAGAATTATGATAATATAGGTTAATTTGTTCAATATTTACATTGACCATTTTATTATTTCATATGTATTTGTGCTCCTATCTATCACCCTTTTATTCCAACCTGAAAGACCCTTTAACATCCCTTTAGAGCAGATCTAGTAGTTATGGCTCCCTCAGCTTTTGCTTTTGTCAGCAAGTTATTTTCTTCATTTAACTTTTTAAAATTTATTTATGAGAGAGAGGATGGAAGAAGAGAGGAGAGGAGAAGGAAGGGGAGGGCAGGGGCAGGGAGGTGGGGAGACGAGAGGAGAGGAACACTGATTTCTTATTCCATTTATTTTATGCACGTATTGGTTGATTTTTGTATGTGCCGTGACTGGGGATTGAACTCACAAACTTGGCATACTGGGATGATGCTCTAACCAGCTGAGCTACCAGGCCAGGGAAAGGGCAGTTTTGCCATACATAGCATTTCATGGTAGACAGTTTTTTCTTCTTTCTTAAATTAACTTTTTATTTTTAAATTGCAGTTTACATTCAACATTATTCTATATTAATTTCAAATGTGTAGCACACTGGTTAGAAAACCGTGTACTTTAGGGAGTGATCCCTTCAATGCTTCCAAGTACCCACCCACCTGTCCCCATCCATATTTATCACATACTCCCTGCACTGTCACTGCATCTCTGTGATTATCCTATAACTGCTTTTGTATTGCGTAACCCTCACCTCTTTCACCCAGTCCCCTAACCTCCCTCCTCCCTTGCAACTGTGAGTCTGTTCTCACAGTCTTTTCCTCTCAGCACATGGCATATACCCTCCCTCTCCTTTCTGGCCTGCAGACTTTCTGCTGGAAATCGGCTGATAGTCTAATGGAAGCTCCCTTGTCTGATGAGTCACTCTTGTCTTGTTGCTTTTAAGATCCTCTCTTTGTCTTTGACTTTTGGCAGTTTGATTATATGTGTCTCAGTATGGGTCTGTTTGGGTTTATGCTAGTTAGAATGCACGATTTAGAATTTTTATGTCCATTTCTCTCTTCAGATTGGGACGTTTTCAGTCATTATTTCTTCAGGTAAGCTCTCTCTGCCCCTTTTCTTTCTCCTCTTTCTGGGGCTCCTTGCTAGTGTCCCATACATCCCTTAGGGTTTCTTCACTCATTTTTCTTTTTTCTCCTCTGACTTTATGATTTCAAATGACTTATCTTTGAGTTTGGTGATTCTCTCTTCTGCCTTTTGAAGTCTGCTATTGAAACTCTCTAGTGAACTTTTTCAGTGCAGTTATTATATTTTCAGCTCCAGAGTGTTGGTTATTTCTTGACATTTCTCTTTGTTGGTATTCTCATTTTGTCCAATCTTTTTTAAAAATATTTTTTATTGATTATGCTATTACAGTTTTTCCATTTTTTCCCCCTTTATCCCCCTCTACTCTGTCCCCCAACCCTCCAGCATCCCCCCCTTAGTCATGTCCATGGGTTGTACATGTAAGTTCTTTGAATCCTCTGTTTCCTATTCCATTTTTTCTCTCTCCCTGTCTATTTTATGCCAACCAATTATGCTTCTTCCCTGTACCTTTCCCCCCTATTCCTCCCTTCTCCCTCCCACTGAAATCCCTCCGTGTGGTGTCCATTTCTCTGATTCTGTTCCTCTTCTGGTTGTTTGCTTAGTTTGTTGGTTTTTGTTTTTAGGTTCGGTTGTTGACAGTTGTGAGTTTGTTGTCATTTTAATGTTTATAGTTTTGATTTTCTTTTTCTTAGATAAGTCCCTTTAACATTTCATATAATAAAGGCTTAGTGATGATAAAGTCTTTTAACTTGGCCTTATCTGGGAAGCACTTTATCTTCCCTTCCATTCTAAATGATAGCTTTGCTGGATAGAGTCATCTTGGATGGAGGTCCTTGCCTTTCATGACTTGGAATACTTCTTGCCAGCCCCTTCTTGCCTGCAAGGTTTCTTTTGAGAAATCTGCTGAAAGTCTAATGGGAACACCTTTGTAGGTAACTGTCTCCTTTTCTCTGGCTTCTTTTAGGATTCTGTCCTTATCTTTAATCTTGGGTAATGTAATTATGATGTGCCTTGGTGTGTTCCTCTTTGGATACAACTTCTTGGGGACTGTCTGGACTTCTTGGACTTCCTGGAAGTCTGTTTCCTTTGCCAGATTGGGGCAGTTTTCCTTCATTATTTGTTCAAATAAGTTTTCAATGTCTTGCTTTTGTTCTTCTCCTTCTGGCACCCCTATGATTCTGATATTGGAACATTTCACGTTGTCCCAGACACTTGTAAGAGTCCCTTCACTTTTTCAAATTCTTGTTTCTTCATTTTTTTTCTGGATGGATGTTTATTTTTTCCTTTTGTTCCAAATCATTGCTTTGAGTCCTGGTTTCCTTCCTGTCACTGTTTGTTCCCTGAACATTCTGCTTTATTTCACTTTGGGTCCTTCATTTGTTTTTTCATTTTTCAAACAAGCTCAATCAGATCTATGAGCATTTTGATTACCAGGGCTCTAAATTCTCCATCAGATAGGTTGGCAATCCCCTCCTCACTTAGTTCTCTTTCTTAGGCTTTGCTGTGTTCTTTCATTTGGGCCATATTTCTTTGTCTGGGCACACCTGATAGATTGTAAGGGGGCGGGGCCTCAGATGTTCACCCCAGCGGGGCAACTCTCTTGGCTGGCTGTGGTGCTGCCTGCCAGAGAGGGGCCGGAGAGGGAGCAAGGCAGCTCCCCTGTGTGTCCTTGGTGCCCTTTCCATGGGACTCTTGTGTGAGACTAGGAGTGTATCTCACTTCGGCAACCCCAGTAGCCCAGAGTCAGCTCTGAGTGCACTTGAGTCAGCCCCTCCAGCGCTGCTCTCCAGGCTCGGCAGCCAGCCCTGCCCCTCAACCACTGCGCTGCGGTTTTTCTGAGTCTGCCCACACGGTCCATGCCTTACCGGTCTGGTCGACTTTCTGTTTTTTAATTCCTTAGTTGGAATTCCATGCAGTTTGATTTTCTGGTGCTTTTGGTTGTTTATTGATTTTAGATTGGTTATTATCCTCCTTTGGGTTATGCGTGGAAGTGAGAGGTTTCTACCTACGCCTCCATCTTGGCCAGAACTCCAATCTTTTCTTTTTTAATCTTTCTTACTTGTCTCTATTTCTTTTAGCTTATTGAACATCTCTCTTAAAGATATTTCAAATTCTCTGTCTGGCAATTTATAGCTCTGAATTTTTTCATGGTCAGTTTTTAGAATTTTATTTTGTTCTTTGATTGCGTTGAGTTTTCCAGTTTCTTTTATGCCTTGTCATATTTTGTTGCGATTTGGGCATTTGAATAAACAACCACCTCTCCAAATCTTTATGAATTAACTACCTTTGAGCCTGGGAAGACCTTCACTAGTCAGCCCTGCAAGAGATTCTAGACTTCTCAAGTCTTTTCTGGGATATATCTCCTCTTGGCTTGTCTCAAATTCCCTAATCAGCTTGCCGCTCCATTTTCTAAGAGGCCAGTAATCTCTTATTCTCCCTGTGCAACGGCAGCTGCAGTGGGCCATGTCCTTGCCTCTGTTTCCGCTGGCTTTCAAATTATACTGCTGAGTGAGATAGTTACTGGTCTCTAAGGCAGCCGCCAGATAAGCTGGAACATTGGATACTCGGTAAATTTTTATGTGTCTGTCCTGGTATGGGAGCTCTCCTACGTGCATTGTACTCTCCCAGGCTGGGCAGGGGCTTAAATGGGTGTGCAGAATTCTGTGAATTTCCCTACTCTTTTTGTTGGAATCCCTTCTTGGTTTTATGTTGGCCTGGGTATTTTAGCTTTACAACTGGTCTCTAGAGTTCTCACAAAGATATCCTGGTCCATAGATTGTTTTATTTCTGAGTCTTAGGACTATGCTGAAGTGTATATTGTGAGCGAATGAGAACATGCGGATGAGAGGGAACATCCAAAGAGGTGGGGTAAACACCAGGACCGTTTTGTACCATAAAAGAAGAGTGCCAAAAGGAGGAGGCAAAGTAATGAGTACTGACATTGGCATATGGTTACCACATGCCAGGAGCTGCTGTAAGGACTTCTGCATGGATTTAAAAAAAGTAATCCATGCAAAAATTGTCTAAGTTTGGTACTGTTTTAATCCTTCATTTACAGATGAAGAAAGTGAGGCAGAGGGGTCATGCAGCTAGTAATATATACAAGTGTGCTCATTGCTCATTCTCCATAATGTACAGAATATAGAGATGACCTAACATCTGTCATTTGGATATTGGTTAATTGTGGTTCATGGAATATAATGAAGCAGTTGAAAGAAAAAGATAGGTCTTTATGTTTTGAAATGAAAGGATTCCATAATATACTGTTGATTATAAAAGTTAGTTGCAGTGTATATGGTTTTTTAAATTTGGCTTTTTAAAAAGCACATTTGTTTTGTTTTGTTTGTGTATGTCAACCAGTATGTGCATAGGAAAGTGTCTGGAGGGCTCTACATGAAATTGTTAGCTGGACATTTCTGGGAAGTGAGCAGCAGTTTTCATTTTCAGTTAATATATTTAGCACAGCATAAAAAACCTCATTTAAAGAAGACTCAGTTGAACAAAAAAATCTCGAGTAAGTGGATATGTATTTTTTATTTATACAAAAACAAAGTAGTCAGTTTTACTAAGAGATTTAGCAATAAGGAGTGATTCTTCTCTCTTGAGATCAGATTCAAGGTATTTTAGGGAATACAACTCAGATTTCTCAGATTTCAGTGGGTTGAGCAATGAGTAGGAAGAATAATTAACAATGACATTTTATAAATAAAAGTATAAATCTTAATGTTTTCTAACTCCATGTCAAAATTAAATGATTTAATTTTTTTTTAAATTATAGGACAATAGAGTTCACATTGGACCGAAAATGGAAATTCGAGTTGTTACATTAGGATTAGATGGCGCTGGAAAAACTACTATTTTGTTTAAGTTAAAACAGGATGAGTTTATGCAGCCTATTCCCACAATTGGTAAGTATGAGTATTGCTTTTTACCTTAATGGACCTTTTATTAACAAATCCTAGTTTACAGCTGAGTTTGTGGGATCTTATTTTATGCCAGTTTGGAATGGAGATGGGCTTTTTTTCTGGCTCTAAGACATCAAAATTTCAAAGGAAAAAAGCAAGATTCAGTGGCTTTGGGATTGAGATGTGGATAGTAGGATAATAAGGAACAGAGTATTGGTGGGACAGTTGGAAAGGAGTGAAGGATTGGTGCCCCGGGCTGAGGGGGTAGTAGTGGTACAGAATTGGCGGGTCCTTGGGTTTCAAGGTCCTAAGGACCCTGGTGAAGCTCTAGAGGGCTTATACCTGGTAAAGGTGTACATTTCCCATGAAGGGTTATTAGGAGTAGAGTTAGGGGGCAGCAGTAGATATTGCTGTTTGAAGGTAATTTGTAAGTCACAATTCTAAATGGGGGTGCCTTGTGTTTGGTGTGTCACTCATTGTCATAAGTTCAGTATTGAACTAACTATTTTTTAAAACAGGTTTTAATGTGGAAACTGTAGAATATAAGAACCTAAAGTTCACTATTTGGGATGTAGGTGGAAAACACAAATTAAGACCATTGTGGAAACATTATTACCTCAATACTCAAGGTAAGAGGGGGAAAAAATGACATCTTAATTTTTCATATTTTTAGGATGCCAGTTTTCAGTTTATTTATTTATTAATAAAGCTGGTAATTTAAGCCTCGATTAAATAATGACTATACCCTTAAATATTGGTGGTCAGTGCCACATTTAAAAAAATGAAGGTGGAAAGATTGGGACATGTACTTTGGTATATTTCATGAAAAACTATAATTATAGCATAAAAACAACACTTAGCTTAGATATGTGGGCAGTTAAGAGTACTTACCTCTTGCTGCCCTTAGTAGTTGAAGTATATTATTTAGTGTCACGAGTATGATTTCTCGCAGTATAATGGAGTATAGCAGAATTTGTCGTGTGTAGTTCTGCTGCTCAATTCAATATTTATCCCATTGTAATAGCTTAGTAGCTCCATTTCCATTCACAGTTTTTATCTGCAGAAAAACCTACAGTGGTTTGCTTTTGACCAAACTGTGTTCTTCACGTGTATTCCACCTAGCATTTATTCACATTTGGGCCCCAGCATGCCTCCTGTACCCCAACATGAAGCTTATGTTTATGCTACCTGGTCCACATGTTATCCTATTTTCCACCTAGAAGAGAGACTAGATCATTATTTTTACTTTGGAGGTTTTGATATTGAGTTTAGTACGAGACTGGGCTTATTAGGAAAAAAGTGGAATTTTGATCATGAGGAAAGTCATCTTGGAAAGATAAAATGGTTATTTATTTTTAAAGAACTGTCTTTTGGTAAAAGAAGTAGTAATCAAAGAACAGGTAGTTTCAGTCCATAGATCATGACAGGTACATTTTCATTCATTAAGAGAGACTATCAATTGATACACACAGCAATTTGTGTTGGGTAGAGCAGGTGTAAATCTTGTTATAGATGGGGAAATGAAAGCTGAAAAGTTACATGATGTATTTGAGATCATGTCGTTAATTATTGCTCCTATAGTAATAGCAGGCCTTGTGTAAAAATAGTAATGGTTGACAACCCGTAAGATAATAATGGTAGCATAAAAATATTTTTTCCATTTACTGAAACTTAATAGGTAACCGACTGAATTTTGTTGTTGTTGTTTTGTTGGTAGCTGTTGTATTTGTTGTCGACAGCAGTCACAGAGACAGAGTTAATGAAGCACACAGTGAACTCGCAAAGTTGTTAACAGAAAAAGAACTCCGAGATGCTTTGCTTCTGATTTTTGCTAACAAACAGGTAACGCATTTTTATTTTAGAATGCTTATTTTAGTAGTCTTGTGCATTTCAAATCATAAAGTGGCTGGGAAGATTTAAAAAATAATTAGTAGATATTTATGAAGTTTCTGCTATATGTTCTGAGTAGAGTCTGTGTGGAAAGTGCTGTGCTTTGTACCTTGGAGTATTGAAAAAGAAATAAGGTAATCGATGCTCTCTGAAAACTCCAATGTAAGTAAATAAACATGTAAGTGAATGTATATGAGATTCTAATACAAAGAGAATTGGTAAGTAACTTCAATAATATTAACAAATTGTTATGGCAAATTGGAGAGAGAGTAGTTCTAAAGTTGACAGCTTGTAAGGTTTGTAAAAAAGTAGGATTTGTACTGAAATGATGGATAAGACTTTGAGTCAGTGTATAAAGGAAAGAACATTGTATGCAGAGAAAATAGAAGTATACTTACGGAGCATGAAATGAACCTGTAAGTGAGGAGCAGGCAGAGGAGGAGGAGGTCTGGAACAGCAAGTGAGGCCACATTGTGAAGGCCTGGCTGTCCCAGACTGAGAACTTTTAAGTTTCATTCTATGAGCAAAGGAGAACATTCTAAAGGTTTGGGACTAGTAGGTTATATAAGACCACATCAGTGTTTTAAGACTTCAGTCCTGGGGGTAGGATGTAGAATTAATCAGGGCACGGGACTAGAGACAGGAAGATGCAGTACATTGCTGCAGTAATTCAACTGAGAGAGGTAACAAGATCCCTGTCAGAGGAATAGATAGGTGGAAGCAGACTGAAGATGTTTAATAACGGTAGAATTGTTAGAATTTGGTGACCAAATGGGGAGGATGAAGGGCAGGAGTAGTGGAAGATTCGCAGACCTTGAGCCCAAGTTTCTAGGGGGATGAAAATGGTTTAATGGGTGTAGCCACTTAGATGTCATAAGGAGGAGTAGGATGAGAAATACAGGATTTTCTCCTTAATTTAAAAAAAAGGCCAAAAAAAAGCTGATATGCTTTGCTGTACTTATGATTAAAGACATACAAATAAGAAAAGTGAAATACCATTTTCCAACTATCATAATGTGAAAGACAAAAGTCTTTGATAATCATCAGACTCACCTACACTGTGATGTGGTTATTAAGCTGAGACATTTTCTTAGAGAACAATATGGCAATACCTGTCAAAGCTTTTACCCTGAAATTCTACCTCTAATAATATGTCCTACAGACAAATATCCTACGGTCATCCTACAGATACTTTTGCAAATGTACAAGTTCTGTCCAGGAGATATCCAGCCATGTAATATCAAAAATAGAGACATTTATTGAAGAAGATAAAAGAAACATTGTACATAGGACAATGATGCCTCAGTCCCCTTCAAAATAGGCACCTTGGGACCTCACATAGTTCTCTCAGTTGCTATCAGCTGACCTGTCATATTTTCCTGAATCTCATCGATGGTCTAAAATCTCTTCCTTTTCAAAGGTGATTTTAATTTTGGGAAAAGCCAGGAAATGCAAGTCACCAAATCTAGGCTGTAGGGTGCCTGAGTCACCTGGTGATTTGATATTTTGCCAAAAAACTCTGCATGAGATGTGATGTATGAGCAGGTGCATTGTCATGATGAAGGTGCCAATCACCAGTTGCCCACAGTTGCAGCCTTCCGAATCATCTGAATAGTTTCCATGGAGGAATGTTCAAGCTTAATGCAAAATTTGATGCAGATTTGTTGCTGTACTTGCTCAGTCATTTTGAATGTGACAGCCACACAGTACACATGCTCACTCAGTGGTGTGTACCGCCCCTACTGACTAGTACAGTGAAGTCGTCACTGTTCACACATGTGCAACCAGTCCACTCTCCTTGATGCCTGGTTACATGGATGTCACACAAACTGTTCTCGTTATATTAACAATGGCTGGAATTTTCCCCGACCTCATGTCTTTACCTCATGTATTTGTAATACCACATAAGCACACAATTTAATCTGAATATCCAGTATAGGACAGGTAGAAAATTTTGTTGTACAGACACAATGGAATGCAGTTCAGTTGTTAAAAATAATGCGGACAGTCTTTATCCTGATAGTGGAAAGTTATCTATAGTCAACATGTGTGTTAAGTAAAAACCAAAAAAAATATGAGTATATTCCTATTTGTGCATGGAAATTTTCTGGAAAAGTATGAAAGAGCTTATTACTGATGGTTACTTCTGGGAAGTAGGGGTGGTCAGAATAGTAGTTTAATAAACCTCACTTTATAAACCCTATTTATAAGCTCTTTTAAAATTACACACACAGTTTTTTTAACGTTGATGCATCATAATGACTCAGGCAGTTCTTTTCATCCAGGCTTCATGGCTTTTACTGATTTCATTGTAAGGCTGTTCTTACAAACATATGTAAGTGATTTTAATAAAAGCTCTACTTTTTATAGCCTTACTAATTTCAGAGTAATTAATGGAAGGTGAATCTAAGTTTTTAGATTAGGCTTTAGTTAGAATGGTGGCAGCACAATTCTCTGTAAGTGGTAGTAATTAGAAAAGTGATGGTGTCGACAGACTGAGTCTCAAAAATTCTCGTGTGTGTGCGTCTTTCAGGATGTGGCTGGAGCTCTTTCAATAGAAGAAATCACCGAACTTCTCAGTCTCCACAAACTGTGCTGTGGCCGCAGCTGGTGTATCCAGGGCTGCGACGCGCGAAGTGGTGTGGGGCTCTATGAAGGGCTGGACTGGCTCTCACGGCAGCTCGTGGCTGCTGGGGTGTTGGATGTCGCTTGATTGTACACGCAGCAGGGGTTTCGAGTTTTGTGGCTAAGAGTTACTTTGCACGTAATATATTGTAAGAAGTTCTACATCTCAAGATAAGTTAATTTAGGAAACGTATATAAAAGAAATGTTGGATTGGGAGATCAGCACAATATTGCTTTTAAAAATATTCTGTAGCAAACTTAAATATCTGAATAGATTAAATTGGATTAAAAGGGGGTTTCTTGAGTATACATTTTTTAAATGTGCATTTATTGAGTTTTTCAGATTATACGTGACCCATATATTGGGAAAGAAAGTTACAGACAAGGGTAAGTGAGGGTTTGTTCTCATTGCCAACTGAGTGCCTAATGGAACCTCTGTGAAGCAAGAGAAGCATAACTTGATTTTTCACTGAATTTTGGCAGGTTTAGTCGTAAGAATGGCAATGACTTAATGAAAGAGAATCCACAAATTGCATCTTTGGGTAATAGGTTACTTTTATCTTTAGTATAACAGAATACCTTTAATATTAAGACTATAAACTATAGAAAATTATTTTATAGTGTTTTATTAAAACTTTCTCCTAAAGCATTTTGTATAAAACCCAGTGAGTCAGAATGAAATGTTGCTTAACTAAGCCTGATTGT
>VMDR010010279.1:0-31172 GCA_007922815.1 Macrotus californicus | reverse complement strand
TGAACTCCTTGAACTTGACCTTATCTGGGAAGCACTTTATCTGCCCTTCCATTCTAAATGATAGCTTGGCTGGATAGAGTCATCTTGGATGTAGGTTCTTGCCTTTCATGATTTTGAATACTTCTTTCCAGCCCCTTCTTGCCTGCAAGGTTTCTTTGAGAAATGAGCTGACAGTCTTATGGAAACTCCTTTGTAGGTAAATGTTTCCTTTTCTCTTGCTGCTTTTAAGATTCTTTCCTTCCCTTTAATCTTGGGTAATATAATTATGATGTGCCTTGGTGTGTTCCTCCTTGGGTCCAACTTCTTCGGGACTCTCTGAGCTTCCTGGACTCCCTGGAAGTCTATTTTCTTTGCCAAATTAGGGAAGTTCTCCTTCATTATTTGTTCAAATAAGTTTTCAATTTCTTTCTGTTCCTCTTCTCCTTCTGGCACCCCTATGATTCGGATATTGGAACGTTTAAAGTTGTCCCAGAGGTTCCTAAGTCTGTCCTCATTTTTTTTGAATTCTTGTTTCTTCATTGTGTTCTGGTTGAATGTTTCTTTCTTCTTTTTGGTCCACACCATCGATTTGAGTCCTGGTTTCCTTTCCTTCACTGTTGGTTCCCTGCACATTTTCCTTCATTTCACTTTTCATAGCCTTCACTTTTTCCTCTGTTTTGTGGCCATACTCATCCATTTCTGTGAGCATCCTGATTACCAGTGTTTTGAACTCTGCATCTGATAGGTTGGCTATCTCTTTGTCACTTAGTTGTATTTTTTTCTGGAGCTTTGACCTATTCTTTCATTTGGGCCATTTTTTTTTTTGTGTGTGTGTGTGTGTCTCGGCACACCTGTTATGTAGTAAGGGGCAGAACCTTAGGTATAAGCCAGGACAGGGGCACTGTATATGGGGGAGGTGTCCGAAAGACCACTTGCTCGGCTCTCGGCCAGCTTCCAGTCACTTCTCCTGCTACCCACAAGCAAATTGGGCGCTTCTGATGCTGATTCCCGGGTAGGTGGGTGGGTTGTATACATTCTAGGACCCTGTGGGTCTCTCCATTGAACTCTTCTGTGAGACTGGGAGTTTCTCCCACTGCCACAACCGCCACAGATTTTTACAGCCAGAGGCTTTGAAACTTTATTTTCCTGCTCTGTAACCCTGTGTTGCGTGGTCTGTCTCTCTCCCCAGTGGTTCCCCCTGGTTTATCCACACACAAATGTGGAACTGCCTGGTCCAGCAGCCGCTGCCTTGCCACAAGTCCTCTCTGCCTGGCTGCCCACCTCCACCCCTCCTACCAGTCTGGATGAGTGTTTCTTCTTTAACTCCTTGGTTGTTGGACTTCCATACAGTTTGATTTTCTGTCAGTTCTGGTTGTTTTTTGTTTTTAAATTTGTTGTTGTCCTTCTTCTGGTTGTGTGAGGAGGCGCAGGGTGTCTACCTACGCCTCCATCTTGGAGGGAAGTCCCAATCATTTTTTATTAAAATGCTTAGAGAAAGATCAGAAAGGACACAGAAGTGACTCTGCCTCCACAGGAGGAGGCATCCCCACAGCTCTCAACACCCCATGGCTCTAAGACTTTCGAAAATTTGGAGGCACAGGAAGTGGGGCCCCCAGGCCTTCCCACTCTACTTCCTTGGCTAGAGTAGGGAAGTTCTGAGAGCCTTGGCCTTCCCCGGGGCTCTCAGAAGGGCTGGAGAGGGAGTTAACCCTCCCCACACACAGGTCCCAGCAGGCAGGTTCCACCACCATCGCCACCGACACCTGCAGCTCACGGCACACTTTCACTTCCTCTTCCTTGTGTCCCTCCCACAGTTGTTCCCTAGCTGTAGGAATGGTCATTCCAGGGTCCAAGTGAGGAAACTGGGGCTCAGAGAGCAATGCCCAGGGTAAGAACAGAGGGTTAGACCCAGACTGGCTCCAAAACCAGGAGTCCCTAGGCAAGCTTTGGTCTGGGCTCCACTTGACTCCACAGGGGCCGTACCCATGCCCACAGGGCAAACACCAGCCCAGCCAGCATGGCACGAGGATGTGGACCCCAGGGCACCTGGCTCCCTGCCAGGGGCCCCTCCAGTGCCCATCCCCCAGGCACTAGAGGGGCCCCTGCAGACACCTGGTATACCAGGTGTCCACCGGGTGTCCACCTGGTACACCGGAGCAAAGACACATGTCAGCCTGGGAATGAGCCCACACTGGGGGCCAGCCTGCTGCAGTCCCAGACAGATACCCCCTAGTGCTGGCTGAGGTGGCCCTGCAGCCAGTCACTGACCACAATGACCCCTGCAGACTCCACCAGCAGACAACTATGGAGTCAAGTGATCCTGGGTTCAGATTCTAGCCTTTCACTTACTTGCTGTGCTACCCTAGGCAAGCCCTGACCCTGTATCCCTGCTGAGGAATAGGGCGAGGATAAGGGCCACAGAGTACACACATTGGTCAGGGCCTGTCCCCATCAGTCAGATCCACTGTGCCCTGACCTTTGTGCCTGGTGCCCAACCCAGCAGACCCTGCCTCAGGGAAGAGTTCTGGACCTGGCCGGGCTCACAGCTGGGTATCCACCTGGCACACCAGGGCAGAGACACATGTCAGCCTGGGAATGAGCCCTCGAGGGGGCCAGCCTGCTGCAGTCCCAGACAGACACCCCCTAGTGCTGGCTGGGGTGGCCCTGCAGCCGGTCACTGACCACAGGCCCACCTCTGCACCAGCAGCTCTCTACCTTCCCTCCCACACTGTCACCATCCCATGATGAGGAAACTCCACAGATGAGGAAACTGAGGCCCAAGAGAGTCACTGAGCCAATCTACAGTCAGGACAGAGCTAGGATCTGAACCCATACAAGTGGGTCGGAGCCCAGGCTCAGTCACCATGACATCATCCCTTGAGCTTCCCATGAAAGGGGCCCAGGCAGGTTTACTGACTTTCCTGGGGGCCCTGCATCCCCCTATCTTGTGAGGAATTCTCAGCGGGTCCAAATGACCCAAGGCCTTGGAAGGGGATCAAGGGAGCTCCCCAAGCCCTGGGAAGAGGCCCCACACTGCTGGGGACACTGAGGCCCAGTGGCCAGGCTGGGACTCACTCCTGGGCCACCCGTCCCAGGACCTGTGCTCTCTCCTTGCGCTCAATGCCCTCACCAAGCTGCAGTGGGATCCCCAAAGCTCTCCTTGGTCCCAACGACTCCCCTGGGTCCCCACATCTCCCAGGAGACCCCACACCCTGCTGCAGTGAAGTTGAGTGGTCCCTACCTGTGCCCCAAAGGGGCCGTGGAAGCAACAGATGTTCACCGGCAGGCACAAGTGGCTACCTCTGGGGCCTGCAGTGCAGCTCAGAGACTTAGTCACCGGCTCCCCCTCCCCGAGCAATCATTAACCCTGAGGGAGGCCGCACCTCCCAGGACAAGGAAGGCTCCTCCAGGGCAAGGCCAAAGCTTGGGAGCAGGCAGGAGGGCGGAACCTCGGGCACAGTCTGTGTTGCTCCCAGCAGAGAGGGCCTACAGAGCCCAAACCCAGGGCAGCGGCAAGCCAGGCCCAGCCCTGGGGCAGGCAGGAGGCGGGGAGGGTGACAGTGGACATCCAGGGTGAGTCCTCAATGACAAGAGTCCTCAGTGACAGGGGACCTGTGGAGAAGGTGGGAGAGGATGAGGTCAGGACAGGGAACTAGTAAAATAGTGTAACAATCCCACAGGAGCTTCCCAGAGAGGAGCAAGGCCAGCCTTGAGCTCAGGCATTGCTGCCGTTGTGCCCTGCTGAGGCCTCGGAGGGTAAGACCCTCCCTAGAGGGCCTCGCCCACCTGTCTCTGCAGCAGGATCCAGGACATCAGCACCTGTAACTCGGAGAAACTATGACTTGCATCACTGAATTCTTGTGAGGAAAAAACAGATAATGGAGATACCGTTCCAGGTGCGGGCCCAGCACATGGTAGGGAACCCACTCCCACAGTTGGCCGGGGCTCCCAGGACACTGAACCTGCAGCTTCTCAGGGCACAGGCCCACTGTCCCGCCTTAACCCTGGGTGACCCTCTCCTCTGGGGCAGGGGCCATGCCCGACATGCCCCCAGTGGGTATGAATCAGGTAGTTACTACATGCCAGGCACCAACTTTAACAGGGATGTTTGTTCCCCAACCTCCCAAATTTAAAAGAGATTATTGGACATACCTGCCTGTGCAGCCACGTTCTCAGCAGCACTGTTCACAACAGCTAACACGGGAAAGCGGCCCAAGTGTCCATCGACAGGTAACAGGTTAACAAAATGCGGTCCATACACACGATGGAATATCATTCAACCTTAAAAAGGCAGAAAATTCTGCCCTGGCCAGGTGACTCAGTTGATTGGGACATCATCCTGTACGCCAAAAGGTCTCTCTCTCTCTCTCTCTCTCTCTCAAATCAATATGTGCTACAGTATGGATGAACTCTGAGGACAGGATGCTAAGTGACCCAAGCCAGTCACAAAAACCACTGCGTGAGTCCACTTAGAGGAGGCGTCGACAGCGGTCAAATCCAGGGAGACACGAAGCGGGCGGCGGTTGCCAGGGGCTGCGGGGAGGGCCGGGGGTTCCTGTTTCCCGGGCAGAGTTTCAGTTTTGGGAGATGAAATGGGTTGTGAAGAGGATGGTGGTGATGGTTGCACAAGAGTGTGACAGTACCTAATGCCACTGAAGAGCATCTGTGAAATGGTTAAGATAGCAAATTTTATGTTATGTGCCCTTTACCACAACAAAAACAAAAAACGTTTAAATGCTACAAGCTTAAAAAGGTGAAGAAATCTCGATGAAAGGAAAACGAGTGAGGAAAGTGAGGAGAATCCAGGCCTGAATAGGGTCCACAGAATATTTAAATATTTGCCTTTAAGTTTTGGGTAATTGTCAGAGGTGGGCCATGAATCGAATTCCAAGCTTCCTGGCAGGCAAGGTAAAAAGGGAAACAGGGCCCATTAAGTCTAGCATCCATCCGTTTAAAAAAAGAGGAGAGAGAGTGTGAGACAGAGAACGGGGCAGGATCTGGGAGCTCTGGGGCAATTCTGAGTTCTGACTCCTCGGTGTCCTCTCCTGTGTGTCTCCAAGGCGACAGTGCTGCTGAGGTGGATGACACTGGATCTGACTGTTCCAAGGCAGTTTGCTCAGAGTTTGGCTCGGGGGTCAGGGCCTGCATTCCACTGTGGTGGGGCAAGCTACAGAACCTCTCTAAGCCTCAGCTCCCACAGCCTGTAAGTGGCGGGGATGTATGAAGCCTGCCTGTGCGGGGTGTGGTGAGGAAGAAGCGAGGCCACGCAGTTAAAGTCCCAAGCACAGTGCCCGACCCAGAGTGAAATCTCAGCAAGTGTTCGTGTTGGCAGGGGGTGGTGGGACGGCCGGTGGCCTAACTGGTAGCAAGGACAGGCAGGTGACTCCACTCCAGGCTCCAGGATGATCTGAGACCTAGAGAATTAGCCTGGCTCGCTGCCCACCTCCTGCTCTCCTTCCCTCCCCCAGGGCTGGCTGCTGGGGCCATCAGCTCTGAGTCACCGCTCTGGCCCCCAGAGGGGTGTGTCCTGGCCTGTCCAGACCTTTGGACAGCATCTGGATGAGCCAGGTGTGGTCAGATGGTGCCTTGCCCATCTCCAGGGGTATATGTCTGCCCGCCACAAGGCATCTGAGAAGCTCAGGCCCAGGTCCAGGGTCAGCTTCAGGGAGTAGTGGGTGGCCGGGCAAAAGCGGGGCTAAGAGGCCAGGATGTAGATGCAGATGACCTGGGTCCTAATTCCCTCCCCACCACTCACCAGCTGGTAGCCTTGGGCAAGGCAGCCCATCTCCCTGAGCCTCAGCGCTCTCATCCGTAGAATGAGCATCACAGCAGAGCCCGCTCGATTAATAAAGATTAATCAGGCAAGGCAGGCAGGCACTTCACACAGGGCGAGCGATAGGAAACACGCGCAGGAGGAAGCCGTTCAGGTGCACATCAGCTTTGATTCGTAGCCACCGTCTTAGGGGTGTGGTTCTTGTTTATTTTAATTATATTTTATTGATTATAAGTATATTTATTGATTACAGTTGTCCCAATTTTCCCCCCTTTGGGCCTCTCCGCCCAGCACCCCCACTCTCTCAGGCAACCCCCCACCATGGTCCATGTCCATGGGTCATGTGTATAAACTCTTTCCCTGCTCCATTTCCTGTCCTGCACTTTACATCCCCGTGGCTGTTCTGTAACGATCCATTTGTACTTCTCAATCCCCTCACCTCTTCACCGGTTCCCCTAAACCTCCCTCCCACCTGGAAACCATCAAAACGCTCTCTGTGTCCATGAGTCTGTCTCTGTACTTGTTTGCTTAGTTTGGTTTTTAGATTCAATTAGCCTGCCTCCTCATTTTGGCAGCCTCCCCGTGTTTGTTTCTGTGTACCAGTAGAGCTGCTTTGACTCCTTGTCTTAGTAGCATGGCCTATGTAGTAGGTGTCCCACAGGGTCCAGAGGCACAGCCTCCCCTATCACCCAGGCTGGCTACTCGAGGGGCACCCTTTGTGTGGGCTGAGTACATTCTCTTCTCATAGTTGAGACTTGGTTGCTGTTGGCAGATCAATGGGAGGGATTTACCCAGGCCAGTCAGCTGCGAGGACTGGCTGTGACCACTGACCACCAACCTCCACCTTCTGTGGAGGATGAGCTGTGCAGGGACAGGGTGGTGGTGCCCAGATATGGGCTGTAGCTGTCCACTGGGTGCACAGGGTCTGGGGTTTCCCAGGTGGTGCAGGCCAAGGTTGGCCCTCACCTGTGTTCTGCCTGGGGCGACCCTGCCTGAGCTATAAAGCAGTCTGAGATGGCTGCTATTTATGCTGGGCTTGGAGATTCCCAGACAAAGCCAAGCTGTGAATCTAGGTTGGCTGCTGCTAGTGCCAGGCCTGGGGCCACTTAGCAAGAGGTACAAGGGGCTGGGGACTCACCGAGGCCAGCGGTTGCTTGTTTGATAGGATTTAGGAAGTTGTGAATCATGAGCCCAGAGCCATTCATCTGGAAAAGTCATGTTAACAATTTGGGTGGGCCTCTAAGTTGGGTGGGATGGAGTCTCAGGGATCTCCAGGGCGGGGCAAACAGTGAGTCAGGTTGATGGAGTCTCAGATATGGCACCTGCCTGCTGGCTCTGTGGCTCTGTGGGGGGAGGGTTTAGAAAACGGACGATGGCCTCTGCCCACCTTTCTGTCTGGGAGGAAGCTGTCCCCCAGCTCTCGCCTTGATGCCAGACTCTTCAGTTCCTCCCCGTGTGCCACTGGTGCCCTTCAAGCTGCTACCCTGGTGCTGGAGCCCAGAGGGAGTGAGTCTGAGTAAGTCCATGTGTGGGTTCCTTAGGAGAAACTGTTGGGACTCCAGAAGTTTCTTCCACCAGCTCAATCCTCGCTGGTTTTTGCAGCCAAGACTTGTAGGGACTTATCTTCCTGGACCTGGAATCCTGGGCTTTGGAGGCTCATGTGGGGCTGAGACTCCTTGCTCCTGAGATGTCCCTCTCAAATTTTTATCCACCGCACATGGGTGAGAGACCAGCCAGTTCCACGTCTGCACCCCTCCTACCAGTCTGGATGGATGTGGTTTCTTTACCTTTTTTTTTTAAGATTTTATTTATTTATTTTTAGAGATATGGGAAGGGAAGGGAAGGAGAGAAACATTGATGTGTGGTTGCCTCTCGAGCGCCGCCTACTGGGGACCTGGCCTGCAACCCAGGCGTGTGTCCTGACGGAATCGCAGGCCAGCGCTGAACCCACTGAGCCACGCCAGCGAGGAGAATGGATGTGGTTTCTTTAATTCCGTACTTGTCAGACTTCCATTCACCTCGATTTCTGGTGGTTCCGAGTGATGGTTGTTCTACAGTTCAGTTGTGATTTTGATGTGGTTGTGTAAGAAGGCGAGCTGTGTTTACCTATGCTGCCATTTTAGATGTGTAGGGTAGGTGGGCTTTTTGCATTTTTTATTGTTTAGTCTATTATGGTTGTCCCAGTGTTTTCCCTTTCCCCCTTCCACCCAGCCCACCCCTCTCTCCCACAGTCACTCCTCTCTTCAGTGTCCACGTCCACGGGCCATTCACAGTCTTCGACTAACTCCTTTCCCTTCCTTTCACCCTCCCCCCCCCTCCTCCTATAGGTGTGTGGTTTTTGAAATTTTGAAGAGAAAAACCTCATTTCCTTTCTTTGCTGGCAACCTACGATGTGGACCCACTGTGTTCAGAAATCGATGACGTTGAAATCAAGTCTTCAATTGTCCCTAGCTGCGTGACATTGAGCTAAGCCATTCCTCTCTGAGTCACCACTTCTTCATTGGCAACCTGGAGACCTCCCCCCCACACAGTGTACGGCCTCAGGGGCCACCGAGAGAGCCTGCACCGAGGTGGCTCTGCAGTGCATGTGCCGGTCCCTCCCCAACTTCGCAGTCACCCCTCCACGTTGCACAGAGCCTCGCCGAGCGCAAACGTCCTTCACTGCTCTGTTCTGCAGCCAAGGGACCAGCCCAAGAACAGCCCTTTGGTGTCAGAGATTCACGGCCTCCACCCTAGAAAGAACTGGGGGACCCAAGAGACCAACCCCTCCCCACCACTCAGACCCCGGAGCCCTTTCCAGGGCACACATGCTCTTGAAAGCAGCCCCTTCCAAGTGGCTGTTCTGCCACAGCTCGCACAATTCCGGTAATGGGGGCTCACCTCCTCCCACAGCCACCACTCCATGTCCCCGAGGGGATGTGTTTTATTGAGCTGAGAGCTGCCTTGACCTCTCCCACTGGGCTGGCATGCTGGGAGCACCAGTCCCAGTTCCAGTGTCTCACTGGGACAGCCCCCGCCCCAGAGCCCTCCCTCTGGCTCTGACAGCCACTCACTGCCACCCTCACAGGGAGATGCAGCCGCCAGGCAGACTCTAGCCAGGGTCCACACTCCAGCTCTGTCCCTTCCTGGGCGGGCAAGCCACTCTCTACCTCCAAGCCTCAGCTTCCACATCAGGAAAATATGGGGAAGTAAAAGAATCATGTGGCTGTTTTCTTTCCACAGTCTGGGGGCTCCGAGATGGAATGTGCCCTCCTGAGCCCCTGCCAGCTCTCCGTCACTCCACAGTCTGCATGTTGGATCTGCTCAGGCCCTGCTGGGGTGGGGTGGGTGGGGTGTGCACCCCTGCCCCCGCACAGGAGACTGTGTGTGAGAGCAGGGCAGGCCAGGCCAAGTGGAAGGAAAGGGAAGACCAGTCAGAGGGAAGAGTGTGTCCAAAACCCCATTCTGGAACGAGCCCGGGCCTTGGGAGACCTGAAAGACCAAGGTGGCTGGAACTCAGAAGTCATTTGTTCAGATTACCCGGTTTCAAAAACTACTGTACATTCATACAACAGACTACTATTCAGTACTTTTTTTAAAAAAAGACACCCCTAGCCCTGACCTGTGTGGCTCAGTTGGTTGGACATCACCTCAAAAAGTGAAAAGTCGCCAGTTCAGTTCCTGGTCAGGGCATGTGCCTGGGTTGTGGGTTTTGTGCCCTGTCAGGGCACAAATGAGAGGCAACTGATCTATGTTTCTCTCACACATCAATGCTTCTCTCTCTTTCTCCCTCCTTTCCCCTCTCTCTAAAAATAAACAAAATCTTTAAAAAACAGACACCTTAATGTTCATTGCAGCATTATTCACAGTAGGCAAGACATGGAAACAACCTAAGTGTCCATTAGCAAATGAATGGACAAAGAAAAGGTGACATGCAGTGGAATATTATTCAGCCATGAAAAAGGAAATCCTGTTGTTACAAGATTTTACATTGAGCTTCAATTGGTCCCGCGGGGTGGAGAAGCAAGCCATGTGGTTGCCATCAGGCTGTGCCCACAATACCTGCATTTGTGGCTGGGTTCCCCGAGTTCTTGGGGTCCCCAAAATGTCTTGAGGTTCTTTCCTTGCCCTCTCCCGGAAAACCAACCTCTGCTCCTTACCTGGAAATCTAACAGGAACTTCGTAACAGTGGGAACTGTGACCAACCCCCCAAACCCCCCCACCCCGTTCTTTTCACACCATTTCTGACTCTGACAAAGTGTGGCTGGTGGATAAGCAGCATGTCTATATGACAATCCTAGGAACTAACTTCGAAAGACACAGACCCTGACCTTCAGGCGTCCCAACTCCAGGAGATTTGCTGACTGTCATCCAGGGAGCCCAGACGACCTGAAGCCAGGACGACTAGGCCGGGACGACTAGGCCAGGATGACGCACCAGACCTCACTCGTCTTATCAGCATGGACTGTGCTCCTCTGCACATAGAGCCCTTTCACCCCCTCTCGTGGTCTCCTTGTTCTGTCCCCTCTCCCTCCTTACAAACACCTCTGCCTCCACGGAGAGGGGGAGACGGGCTTTGAGACTGAGTCCCCATCTTCCAGGTGGCCGGCACCCTAATAAACCACTTTCCTTCACACCAGCACCTGCCTCTCGAGAATTGGCTTTCGTCGTGGCGGCCAGACAGACCTGCATCCGGTTACACTGTCTTTTGTGACAACATGGTGGACCTGGAGGGCATCACGCTAAGTGAAACGAGCCAGACAAAGACAAATGTTTCATGGTCTTCCTTACATATGCAATCTGTAAAAAACAAAAAGCTCAATGAGTATTTTTTTTAAGATTTTATTTATTTTTAGACAGAAGGGAAGGGAGGGAGAAAGAGAGGGAGACATTGATGTGTGGTTGCTCCTCCTGCACCCCCTACTGGGGAGGACCTGGCCCACAACCCAGGCTTGTACCCTGACTGGGAATCAAACCTGGGGCCCTTTGGTTCCCAGGCCGGCACTTAATCCACTGAGCCACACCAGTCAGGACTGAATATATGCTGTAGAAATAGATTGTAGGATGGTGGTCGCCAGGGGCTGGAGTTGGGGGGAAGTGGGGAGATGTTGGTCAAAGGGTACAAACTTCCAGTTGTAAGATGTTTGAATTCAGCCCTGACCACAGTGGCTCAGAGGGTGGGGCATCATCCCACAGAGCAAAAGGTCGCTGGTTCCATTCCTGGTCTAAGCATATGCCTGGGTTATGGGTTCAGTCCCGGTTGGGGTGTGTGTGAGAGCCAACTGATCCGTGTTTCTCTCTGATATCAATGTTTCTCTCCTTCTCTTTCTCCCTCACTCCCCCTCTCTCTAAAAATAAATAAATAAAATCTTTCAGACTTCTTTTGGAAAGATGAATAAGTTCAGGAGTCTAATGCGCAAGAGGAGGCTCCCTTAACAACCCTGTTCCCACGCCTATTCCTTAAAGTTGCTAAGGGGCGGGGCTTCAGTGTTCTCACCACGACAACAAGCGGTGCTGGTGTCGGCGAAGGGCGCGTCCACTGTAACATTTTGCAATATATACATGTATCAAATCGTCACAGTGTACAGACTGAACTCACACAACGCTATGTGTCCATTACACATCAATAAATGTGGGGGGAGAAAGACAGACTGCTCATACAGCAGGTCGGATCTCGAAAACGTGGTGCTGTACCAAAGGAGGCAGCCCTTACCCAGCCAGCCACTGCACTGACATGCAGTGCTAACACGTAACACTAACTGCAGTGACAGGAACCGGACCGACCGCCACCTCCTGAGGGGACTGACTTGGAGGAGATGAGAGGGAACTTTCTGGAGCGATGAAGATGGTCCAGATCCTGATCAGGGGTGTACGTTCATGGAAAACAAGGGAAGCTGTACATACACAGTTTGTGCATATTGCTGTATATCCCTAAAGTATACCCTAAATTAGGCCTTAATGTAGTTCTAATTTAAAAAGAAAAAAGAACAATACATGTTTGTTGAAGAATGAACCAGAGTGAGGCAGAAGGCAGGCGCTTCTTCATTGGCAAAATGGGCATCACCACAGAACCGAGCCCAGGGTTTGTTCCAAAGATAACCAAAGGATGCTGCGCAGCACTGAGCGCAGGGCAAGGACAGAGGCGTGCACACGAGGCGGCAGTTCCATGTGGCCAGGCTTCCTTCGCAGCACTGGAAAGAAACCCGGGCCCTGTCACTGTCCCGCGACAAGTCTTCACCTCAGGATGTGTCGGTTCTGAAATATGTGAAAGAGATAATAATGTTTCTCGCACTGAAGAACCACGACAGTAGTTTCTCATACTACAATAATAGTGTTCCCACACTGTTTAGATTTTAGGAATAACTAAGATAATTCATGTTAAGCCCTTAGAATATTGTTTGGCTCATGGTTAAAGCTCAACAAAAACTTTAAAAACAAGTTGGTCTTGCTAAAATAAATAAGTGTATATAGGGGGAGGGGGGTGGGATTGGCTGGGGTGGGGGGAGAGTGGTGAGGGGAAAATGCATACTGTAATTTAACAATAATAAGGTAATTAAAAAAAATAAGTGTATATATGTACATATGTACATATATGTGTATGGTCTCAAAGCAGCGGGCCTAACCCCACCAGAGAGGGGCCAGGACCTGGGCTGAGAAAGGGCCTCAAGGGGCAGCCTCTGGGAGGCAAGGTCTTCAGGGACTACAACTCCGGGCACGACCCGGCCAGAGTAGGGCACACTGGGAGTTGTAGTCCTCGCCGGCTTAATGCGCCCAAGGATACCAGGCATCCGGGATGCCCTTGGGGGTTTGGGATGGCCGGCCTGAGCAGCTTTCCACCATTCTCTATCCAGGCTGGCTGTAACGATGGGCATATGCCCCCTCTTGTCATTGCACTGTCCCAACCTCCCCAAGGAGGTAGTATTGCTACCATTTCCCAGACGAGGAAACTGAAGCTCAGAAAAGGGCCCAAACGGGAGAACCAAGATCGGCTGACTCCAGAGTGCTCTTTGTATACGGATCCTTGCTTCTCCATCCGAGGCTGGGAGAGAGGGACAAACTCTCGTGAAGCACAGGCAAAGATGAACGGTCACAGACTCGTATTAATTTTACAGATGAGTGACTACGTCAGTCACCAGTGCGTGGTTACGCGGACAGTAGCCAAGCAGCTGGGACACCCAGCTGTGAGGTCTTCGCCCTCGCCTGCCCTTTCCCGCGGGACGCAGAGTAGGCGTGGTCGGACCATACCACGCCCTCTTCCCCCTCCCGCTCCTGTGCGCTTGGTGCAGTCCAGGTAGTTCCACGCGCGCGGGAGCAGGGGGAAAGCTGCGCAGCCGGCGTGGGCCCCGCGCTTGCGCCCAGCGGTGAGATCCGCGGACGGTTCCACTGCGTGAGGCCAGAAGGGGTGCCGCGGCCGGTGACGCTCGGGCCGCAGCAGGACCGGGACCCGGGGCTGCAGCGGGAGGGACGCGCCGGCCGCCCGGTGGGGGTGGAGCCCCGCCGCGGCCCCAGGTAACGCCCAGCCTGGCTCCAGCGCCGTGCGCCCCCGCCGCAGGGACAGCAAAGATGGAGCGATTGGGGGCGGCCACGGGCTGGCAGAGTAGCGCAGGACTTTCAGCGAGATCTCTCCCTGCGCCCGCAGGGCCGAAGCTCTCTGTCCTGGGACCTGGAGCCAGGGCCGCTCCGCTTAGCCGTCCGCCCACTAGGTTCAAGTGCCCCGTTCGCGGAGCCCCTGGGAACTACAAGTCTCAGCCTGCCCTGCGTACTGCGCATGCCCCGACTGTAACCCCTGGCGGATCCCGACTTCAGCTGGGGCCCAGGCGTCTGGGTTAGAGAGCTGCGGTCATTTGGCCTCGTCGCGTCCGTCCCATTTTACCGGCGCTCCTTGTGCCAACTCCTGGGGAGCCAGAACGTCCTGGCCCCTGCTCTGGAGTGGTTGCGGGTCCGGGAACAGATCACTGCACCCCAGTGCCGTCGTTAACTGCTTTCAGGATGTCGGATCGCCGGGGGTGGGGGGAGCGGGGCGGGGCGGCCAGAGAGGGTCTTGTCCAAGGTCACAAAACTTCCGTTGCCTGAGGGCCACTAAGGCTGAGTCGAGCCGGTGCTGGAGGTTGGGAAGGCTTTGTGGGCAGGAAGGGGGTGGGTAGGAAGCTGGCTTTCGAGTAGGAGAGACAGTTAAGATGGAGGGGAAATGGGGTATCTGGTTGGACTTATCTCCCTGGATCTGTTAGGCGCCGCAGTCCTGTAGTTCTCGGTTTTCATCTGTGGATGATGTGGTGACAGTACCTGCCACCTGCTCTGCAGCCCGTGGGGGTGCCAGTGGTGAGAGCTGCAGGGAAGAGGAAGTCAGAAAGGACAGCCCCTCCCGGCGCCGTACCCACAAAGCTCCCACATCCTAGCACTGACCCAGACCTGGAAAGTCGGGCAGGTACCCCCAAAGATGCTCACATAGTGACAGCCGCTGTTGACTCTCTGAGGTACTATCACCCCATTTTACACCTGGCCAAACTGAGCCTCAGGGAGTGGCTTCTGAAGGTCACACAGGCTGGCTTCAGCGGTTCTGTATTTAATCATCAGTCCATACTAAGTGCTCAGTAAATGTTATCTGTCACTAGTGTTGTTACCAGTGTTCTGGTTTTACAAATGAGAGACCATGAGGCAGAGAGAGGCCAAACAAGCTGGGGCCGGAGTGCTGCAGACCTGAGCCCCAAATCCCGGAACACCTTTATAGGTTCCCTCCCCTCCCCCCATCTGCTCTTTTTAGGGGAGTCAAAGCTTGAGACTCAGATGTGAGGGCAGTTTGTTCGGGCCTGTCCTGAGCTGGCTCTGCGGGGCTGGGCCGTGTGTCCCTGGGTGGTTCTGCCTACAAGACCAGGGCACTGCTTCTTTGGAGGGCTGGAGGAGTCTTAGGAGAAGGCAGCGTAGTATTTTCTGACCCTGACAAGGGAGGGTGGCAGCCAGCTGTCCAGGCCCTTGGGTGAGCCAGTGGAGCAGGGCAAGGCCCCAGCAGGAACAGATGTCCCTGCCTGCTTTCTGTTCAAGAGAGTCCCTTCTCCTGCTCAGGAGACCCGGCTGATGCGGGGCGGGGGGCCGGGGGGAGAGTGCTGGGTCTGGGGCAAAGCATCCATTGTTTTGCACTTGGAGCTATCAGGATTCGGATGCCTCTGCCACTTATTTACCCTGTCACCTGAAGCCACCAGTAGTCTCTCATCCTCCATGGTCCCTCTCCTCCTGTCCCAGGACATCTGTGCTTCCATTAAACAGCCCTTGGGGACCCGGTGTTGACATTTGCATGACGTGAACCAGACTTAATGTGAGAGTAGATTGTGACCCCAGGGTTACCCCTTGATGGCTGTATGATGGCAGGTGAGTCATCTGTAAAATGGGGCAAATGCTGGTGCCTAGCTCATAGGTCTTTGGAAGAACCAGTGAGCCAATGATCAGGATGGGACTTGTCCAGACCATGCAGGAGGCCCTGGGACCCCAATTTTCCACAGAACCTCATGGCAGACATCTGGGCAAGGGTTAGCCCCCCCACCTGTGGTTCCTGGAACCCACTGGACCACACTTCCGGGATCTGTGGCAAGGGGTGTTACTTCCTGGGCCACCTTCCTCATCTGTATGATGAAAGTAGCAAAACTGGCCTTCCAGGGCGTGGGGTGGGCCAATGAGAATGAGGCTCGCAGGAGGTGTGCAGGCTACATCCCCACAGTGGAGTTCCAAAGCATAAGAGTTGGCAGTGAACCTGAAAGGGGATTTCATAGGAAAGTCCAGATTTCTGGCTTTTCTGGGAAATCTGCTAAAATTGAGCCTCCTTCCCACTTGCTCCAGAGTGATTCTCCAGGCACTTGGGAACGTTTTTTTCAGGTTAGAGAGAGTTGTGTTACTGGCCTCTGGCCTCTGGCCCTGGGGAGAGGCTGGAAGTGCTGTGGGGATTTCCTGAGGGCCTGAGGGGGTTGTGCGTGAGAGGAGGCAGGGCAGGGGTTTCCTGGCCTTGTAGCCTAGGGGTGGGAGTCACACCCAGAGCCCCTTCCATGGGCACCCACCACCCCGTATGCGCCAGGGCAGGGGTCCCTGCCTGACGCAGTGCGAGGACGGCTGTGCTGTGTGTTGAGGAGGTCAGAGCAGTGGACCGGTCCACAGGCCCGGGAGGCAGTCTTTCGGCCACGTTCTAAAGGCAGAGTTGTGCCCGAGGCAGGTAGAGGTTGCTGAGGGTGTTCTAGGCTAGTGAACAGCGCAGTCTGAGGTTGAAAGGGTTTAAAGTACAGAATCGGACTGTGGTAGAAGAGTCACTTTCTGACCCGGGGAATGGGAAGGTTCCTTACTGTGTGGCCTGGGGCAAGTCGGTTCACTTCCGGGAGCCTCAGATCATCACCGGTAATATGAGGCTGCTGGTGTCTGCCTCCCAGTGAAGGCTGGAGGTTGTACCCTTAAAAATTCTGAATCCGCTCAGGCCTAAGAGGAGTATGCAGTGATGGACTGTGACAGAGCTGTGTGCAAGTTAAATGGCATGAAGTGAAGGTCGTGGGGCATTGAACTGAGTTCAGAGATGGGGCAGTTCAGTTCGAGCTGGACACTTTGCAGCTTCCTTTAAGAGGTGAGACACGGGAGCCGAACCTCAAAGGGCAGAGAAGAGGGATGGATTGGTAGAAAGGAAGAGAGGTAATCCTGGATGGGAAGGTGGCAGGCAGGGAAGGCCAGATGAAGCACCAGCACAGTTATAGGGGAGGGCTGGGGAGAGGGGAGTCTGAAAAGTTTTGTGGGGGAAGCTTGGTAGGAGCATGTAGCTGAAGGCCAGGCAGCATGTTCTGTCCCTACACAGGCAAGCAGGGGGTTATCTTAACATGTAGGCATCTTGGAATAGGGGAAGGATTTTCGAATTGCTTTCGCATGGTGGGCTGTAGGGTTATAGGAGAAGAGAGTTGACAAGATGATTAGAAAAAGCCATCAATCACCCTGTATATCCCCATCTATTCTCATACATACATAGTATTAACTGTGGTGGAGAGAGCGAGCTGGCTTTTCAGGTACCATCTGTAGTGATGCATCATGAACTTGATCTGTGCCTGGAGGTCAGTCTCTGTGTTTTGCTGGCTGCACATACACCATACACGGAGCTAAACAACACTTCAGTGAGTATGTCTGTTCCCCAGACTTCTGGGTTTTTCCATTGAATACCTTTTCTGAAGGGGGACTTCTAAAGGATCAGAAGTTTTTATGGCTTAAAAAAATAAAAACATACTCTTTGACTAATTTTCTTTAGACTTTTCAGTAGGTTATACTATACAGGGTTGTTTGTTTTTTAAGAGCAAATGTACAAAAGCATGTACAATAAAAATTTACCCTCCTGACCCGGTGGTCTCTTCCAGTTCTCCCTGAGGACAATTGTCAATTTCCTTTATATCCTTCCAAAAATATTCTGCAGATATTTTCGTATATATCTTATTTTAAAAAATAGATACATACTGTTATATTCTGTTGGGCATCTTGCTTTCAATATTTTTTAAAAAGATTTTATTTATCTTTAGAGAGGGAGGAAGGGAAGGGAGAAAGAGACGGAGAGAAACACGGATTGCAACCCAGGCAGGTGCCCTGATTGGGAATCTAACCGGCGACCGTTTGGTTCACAGCCCACTCAATCCACTGAGCCACACCAGCCAGGCAGGGCTCATACACCATTCTTGATTGGGCCAGTGCCCAGCTCTTGGATATTTCGGGTATTGCTGATCTTTTTGCTTAAATAATCAATATGGAGTTAATATTCCACTTTGTATATCTGCCCAGGGAGGGCATCGAGACAAAGGGGGAACCTCAGCTTTGGCTTAGATTAAAATACATGGTCAGTCACACTTCCATGGCTGTGTGACCTGGGGTCAGTGATGCCCCCCTCTTGAATCCTCTTTACCCGTCTGGAAAATGGGCAGGTTGTACTAATCCTTCTGTCTCATAGATGGGTGCTGGGAGTACAGTAAAAAACTAAAAATTTGGCTGGCCTACTTTCCTAATCCACCTTAGTCAAGAAGCAACTGAAGTGCCTGACGCCTGCAGCTCTAGCTTCAAATTGTTACCCGCCCCTACTCCTGGCCACGTTGGGGGCGGGGCAGTTAAAAATATCTCTGTGACGTCAGCGTGCGCAGGGCCAATCCCCCTGCCGGTTAGGCGTTAACTTATTTACATAGATTGCCCGCTATTGGTCCGTTAGGCAGTGCGGGCAGTCCCAGCTTTTTAAAGCTGCCGCGCAGTATAAACAAGGAGATGCGAAGCAGCCAGACCATGATGTCATCGAGCACAGTAGCTTTTGGGGTTGACGTCATCTCTGGGGAGGTTGCCGGCACAGGGCTGTTAGAGCTTTCCTAACCACTCGGGCTGGTCTAAGAGGACCCCCCTCCCATCCTGAGCGAAGATCGTCCCCACTGCAGTTCAGTGTCCCAGGTGGCACCCTGCCTCCGGGAGGGAACCATGCTACAGTAAGTCCGGGCTGCGGTTCTCTCGGCGGGACCATTTCTCCCGCAGGGAAGCTGAGACTCAGAGGGGCGAGTGGCTTGCGAGTTTGCTTAGCAAGTTCGAATTGCAGCTGATTGGTTTTTCCCTCCTCCGTGGCTCCCATCTTTAGGTCAGGCCGTGTGGCCCCGCCCCTTCCCTATGATGGGTTGCGGTCACTTTAAGTGAGAAAGTGGGGGCAAGTTTTTTTTCCAAATCTGCCTTCCAAAATGGCGGCCCACTAATCACGTGCCTAGTCGCAGCGAATGATTGGCTCTTGGGGCCCCAGCGGGGCGGGGCTGCCGCGGGCAGCTGTCTGCTACTGTTTGTCGGAACCTCCCGGCGCGCTCCCGCTAGGTCCCCCTCCCACCCGGCGCGCGACCCCGTCTCTTCCAATGTTGTGAATCAAATGTCGGGTTTATTACATTCCGCTGGCGCCGCGGACAGTTCTTAAAGGGCCAGCCGCGGGCAGCTGCGCAAACCCGTCCGCGTCCTGCGCCGCCTCCGGCTCCTGGAGAGCCTGGGCCAAGGGAGGCTTAGCGCGCGTGGGCCTCGGGAGGCGGACGCCAGCGGACGGACAACAAAGAGAGAGGGCCCCGGAAGGAGCTGGACTGCCCCCCCCCGGACCGGGGGGTGGGGAGGGGAGCACATTGTTCCGCAGGGCGGGGGCTCTTAAAGGGTCCGGGCAGCCCCCCCACCCCACCACCACCGCCGCCCCTTTGCCCAGCCTGGCCGCCCTAGATCGGGAACAAAGGAATCAACGTGTGTCCAGGCGGCTGAAGGTGAGTCGGGGCCAGAGCCCCCAACTCCCGATTTCCGCATCCCTGGAAACTGCTGCCCCCCTCCCTTGGGACTGGGGGCTGTGATAGAGCTGGCTCCGCAGGGGTTAATCGCGGGAGGTCTGGCGGGGGGGCGGCGAGACCTCTAGGATCAGACACCCCTCTCTTCCAGCGACCCCCAAGGCCTGGCCGAGTACCCCTGCTCCGGAGTCCGGGCGCTGCGGTTGGAGAGGAAGGAGCCGCCCCCTCCCCCTGCCGCTGCCACTTCCTTTGTTGTTGCTTTTGTCTCACGCCGAGCACATGGTCTGGGATCCTCGACTCTTAAAGTCACAGCACTCTTGTTCAGACACCGCAGTCTGGCCTCCCGCCCCCTTGTTCCTCCAAACGCGGCACAAAGGAGTGAGATGGGGACGAGAGCGGCCCCTTTCCGGGCGGGTGTCCACACCCTGGCATTCCATTGCCTGGGAGGGGTAGCTGAGGAAGCTTCCCAGAGCCCTGCGTGCAACCTGTACCTGGCCCGCACTGAGGAGGGGCCTGCCCCTCAGGGACACTGGTTTCCTGCCCCACTAATGTGACCACCTGGATTCTTGCATCTTGGGTGCTCTGGGAAGGAGAGGTTTCCATCCCCATTTTACAGTTGGGGCGACTGAGACAGAACTGAAGAGATTTCCTTGAGCAAGGTCACCCAGGGAGTTGGGGCTGCCCAAGCAAGGACTCCTAGTGCCAAGTCTGGCCGTCCTGGCCTGCCTCTTTTGGGTGGTGAGGGAAGAGAAGGAAGGGGCTTCTTGTCTTGTTTAGTCTGCTCACGCTTTCAGACTGGCTTTGCTTATCAGCAAAACACCACTTGGGCCCACCTGACATGACATGGAAGGGGCTCCCTAGACCCAGATGAGGGTGGCTGCTGGGGCATTGTAAGTAGGGAGTTGGCTGCCTCCTGGGGGAGGGCATGGGTACAAGGGGTGGTGCCTGCTTCCAGGCAAGATGCGATTTAGGGTTGGGACTTAAGTGAGAGCACAGCACACAGGAGTGTGGAAAGGCAGAGCGGTTAGGGGGTGGCCACCCTTGCTGTTTGACCTTGAGCCAGCTACTAGCTCTAACTCTGAGCCTCCTTTGCTCCTTTCTCTCCCCAGTAGGGCAAGTTGCAGGCACCTTCAGGAAAGCTCCCCTGACCTCCTTTAGGGCCTGGAATAGAGTTGAGATTAGGGGGTTCTTAGGGTTCCTGATGCTAGTGAGTGAGGCAGGAGTTGGGAGAATCTGGGCTCGGGGCCAGCCAGGACCAGTTTTGTCCCTCTCTGGGTTTGTGTCCTAGAGAAGGTTACTTTCTTTCTTTGGGTCTCAGTTTCCTCAACTGTGAAGTGGGTGTGTCCCTTCTCTGCTATCTGTGTCCCTAGTAGGACTTTGGGAACTAGGGGCCCCTTCCTTGCCAGCTCAGGTGTTCCCCTAGGGAGACATGTATCCCAGCCACTGCCTGCAGAGCTTGAAGCGGCCCCTGATTTCTGCTTGGAGGGTGGGGCTGAAGGTGAGCCTCTCTTACTCTCTGACATGACTGCTCACACCTAAGTCTTACAGACCGCTCCTCCCAGGGCCTGTGAGCAGCCCTTGCTAGTCCACTGGGAGTGGCCATTGCGCTGTTCCCGCTTTACAATGAAGAAGCTGAGGCTCAGAGAGGGGAAGTGATGTGCCCAAGACTGGCCAGAAATCAGGGTGCCCTGTGTGAGAATGCAGGGGTCAACACTGCCTTCTTTGGCACCGTTGTCCACAGCTAGAGCCCCTTCCGTCTGCTGGTTTGGGTTCTCAGCAACTTGCGTCTTCCCTTTTCTGAGGGTGAGTGTCTTTGAGGGGCTGACCTCGGAGCAGATTCCCATGGACCTGGGCCTCTGTGGGGTTCACACCCCTGAGTCTTGACACTGCCCAGTAATCAGCAAGGCTGCCTGGCTCCAGAGGACCAGTAGAGGCCATTGCCTGGGTCGCATCCCAGTGCACTCACAACTCCAGCCACCTGGCTCTGAGCCTCACTGTCCCTGCTTCCGAGCATGGCTATGAGGACTCATCGAGATGGCTCGTGGGAAGTATCGTAGTTATTGTTCATATTCCTCATCAGTAGGACTGTGGGTTCCCAGGAGCTCTGAGATCAGTTAGAGCGGAGATTCCCAAGCCTAGCCAGACTATAGAAACTGCTGGAGAATTTGGTAAAAGTCTAGGTGCCCTTGTTCCCCAGTCCGGTGAAGATTCTGATTCAGGAGGTCTGGGGTTGGCCAGGGGCCTCATTTTCCTCTGAGTCTCTCTCGGTCTTTGTTTGCTAGGCCAAATTATCATCAGGCATCAGGGAGGCTGTGTGCTTACACACATGTGTAAGGGCGTGCACTTGGCCCACACCAGGGATCACACACCCAGTCACTTATGATGGGCAGGTGGGGAATGGTCATAGGGTGGCTCATACTCCAAGCAAGAGGGGGCCAAGCAGAAATGAGGGCCCATGGAACCAGATCCCCTGCTCCCCACCCCTCCAAAAGCCAGGTCTGCATGCAGTCTCCCAGGTTTGAATCTCTGGCACTGACTTTACTACACCAGACTGGCCTTGGCCCTGTGTGATGGGCTCCCCAGGGTGCGTCCCCACACCAGGCCTGCCCTGCGCTAGACACAAGCTGGTCAGTGGGCCTGCCCACCCCTCTGACAAGCGAGCTGGGCGGGAGAGGTGTGCTCTCCAGCTCCCACTTCCTGGCTGAGGCCTTGGCAGGATGCTGTCCTGACAGCTGGAGAAGAGCCTTCCTTGCAGGCTCCTTTGCAGAGTCGGGACCCAGGCTTTAACGCTGAGCGCAAAGGAAGTGTCTTTGCCTTGGTTGGCAGGAAGGAACAAGGTGCTGAGGGGACAGTACAGCTGCCTCCGGGCTGTGTCACCAGGGAGGCAACACCTACAGCTGGAGAGCAAGGATGCATAGGAGTTTTGTCAGATGGGGAAGGGGCGGTGGGGGCCTCCCACTGGCAGGAACAGCAACAGCTGTGCAGGGTTCGACAGGTTCCACAGCTTTCCCCGCAGGGGCCTCCTCCCAACTTAAGGTAATGAATGCTGCCTCCAACTTGCCCCCCCTGAACTCCCAGCTCCCAGGGAGGGAGAAAACCTGCCACACCCCATTCCCACTCAGCTTCCTCCCTTAGGTCCTGGCTTCCCCTTTTTTCTCAGCAAGCTCCACCTCCTACTTGGGGCTGTGTGGGGCCCCCAGAGCAAGGGTCTGGCCTCATTCCAGACCTACCTGACCAATGGGGTGGCTGGCTTTCTTCGGCACCTCCTGGAAAGCCCTTGGGCTGCACCCCTCCCATGGGCGGCAGGGTGCAGCGAGAAACTTGCGGTTAGCCCTCCTCCCAGTGTTGACACCTGGGCAAGTCCCTTCCTTCTCTGAGCCTCAGTTTTTCATCTGTAAAATGGAGCCAACAATACCTTCTTTGAAGACTAGATGAAGTCATATGTGGCTAGGCACTGTGGGAATGGGTCATGGAAAGAAAGGCACAGCCAGGTCCATACCCAGGTAGTTCCCTAGCTAGAGGAGGGAGGGAGGGAGGTGGCCCAGCAGGACTTTCTCACTAGGAGTAGCTTTGCCTTGGACTGGGCGTCCCCAAGGTCAGGAGCCGGGTCAGAACCTCTTACCTGGCAACAGAGGAAGGAAAACTGAGCCCCAAGCCTGATTGGAATCCCCCTGAGCCAACCAGATGGAAGGGGGGAAGCTGGAGTCCCCTGCCTGCCTGGGGGCCAGTGCTGAGAGGCCACACCTGAGTGCCCGCCCACACTGGGGGAGCCTTACCAGGGCCACCTAGCCGGGAAGCATGCTGGCCAGCCCCCTGAAACAACCACAGCCCTAAGCTTGATCCCATTTTGCTGAGCAGAAGACTGCGGCCTATCCCCCTGTAGGCCAAGCCTGTCCCTCGGCTCAGTCCTGAGCCCCAGTGCCAGGAAGAGGGCCGGACCCAGCAAGCCTGTGCACGGGGAGCATGGGGGTGGGGTCGCGCGTCAATGGCCCAAGAATTGGACTACAGAGGCTTGATTCCGTCTCTTGGACCCTTCATGGGGCAAGTGACTGGACTTCTCTGTGCCTCAGTTTCTCTGTCATTTTGACTTCTAGGGTTGTGAGCCCCGGCCCAGCCCCTCCACCTCTCTGCCACCCCTGATGCGACCATGGGCTCTGGCAGTGACTAGGTGGCCACCCTCCAACCCTGTGGGTCAGCGGCGATTGTCTGCGGGACCTGGCAGCACCCCGGCCCGGCTCTGGGGAAGGTAGGAAGGAACCTCCCAGTCCCTCGGGCCCTGGAGCTCCTGGTGCCAGGGCTGTCTGCTGGGGCTGGGGCTCAGGGGCAGCAGGGCACAGGGCCCTGAGCCTTCTTCCCTCCCCGGGGGGTAGTGACCTTGGCTTCCCTCCGTGCCTGTGAATGAGTGGCCCCCCTTAGTCCTACCTGGGCCTCCTCTCTGTGGTGCAGCCCTGGCCGTGAGGGCCGCCCGCCTGCCCAGGATGAGCGCTTACCCTCCCAGCAGCCGCCACCCCGACCACCACACTTCCCCGTAGAAGAGCGCCGAGCCTCGGCTCCTGCCGGCGGGAGCCCCCGAATGCTGCACCCAGCCTCCCAACAGAGCCCGTTCATGGTTGATGTCCACGAGCAGGTAGGCAGCACACCCCTCCCGCCCCCTGGCCTCTGGTGCGCCTGTCTGTGGAGCAGAGGTGGCAGGGCCCTGATTTCTCCTTGTTTAACTCGTGTGTTCAGGGAGCCGTGATTAGCCCTGCTTCACAGGTTGGTGAACTGAGGCCCAGAGAAGGGAAGGGCCTGCTCTGGGGCCACCCAGTGAATGAGTGGTAGAGCTAGCAGCCCTTCTCAGGTTCCCTAGGGTCCTCTGCCCTTTGGGGAATGGGGCAGAGGGACAGTCAGGTCTGCACCCAGGTAGGCCCCAGCTAGAGAAGGGAGGGAGGTGGCCCACCAGGACTTTCTCACTGGGGGCAGCCTCATGGCCGGGCTTCCTCCCTGCAATTCCCGGCCCTTCTCCGCCCACAGGTACACCAGGGAGCCGTCCCCCTGTCCTACACAGTCACCACAGTGACGACCCAAGGCTTCCCCTTGCCTTCAGGCCAGCACATCCCTGGCTGCAGTGCCCAACAGCTCCCAGCATGCTCCGTGATGTTCAGCGGGCAGCACTACCCACTCTGCTGCCTCCCGCCCCCGGTGAGTGAGGGCCTCCATCCCCTCCAACCCCCTTCCATCCCCACCAAAAGACCCAGCACGGGCCAGTGGCCAAGCCACCAAGCCCACCACGTCCACCCAGGCTGTCAGAGCACCAGTGTGCACACCCAGCCTCCTGACAGAGCCCACTGGGGTGCTGCCTGGGTGACCTAGGCTAGGGATGGGGCAGGCTGTCCAGAGGGCCTCAGTGGGGCCTGTTGCTGGATGGGCTGGCCCCCAGCCCTGGTCACAAGCATAGGTCCAACCCAGAAGAACCTTCTCCAGCCCCTGCCCCCTCTCTCGGCAGCTGATCCAGGCGTGCACCATGCAGCAACTCCCCGTGCCCTATCAGGCCTACCCCCACCTCATCTCCAGTGACCACTACATCCTGCACCCCCCACCGCCAGCCCCACACCCCCAGCCCACCCACATGGCGCCTCTGGGGCAGTTCATATCACTGCAAACCCAGCACCCGCGGATGGTGAGTCTGGGCGATGGGGCTGATGCCAGAGGAGGCGACCTGGGGGGCCAGGGGCTTCCCTGTTACCAACTCCCACTGACCCACCCCTGCCTCTCCCAGCCCCTGCAGCGGCTGGACAATGACGTGGACCTCCGGGGGGATCAGTACCCCCTGGGGAGCTTTACCTACTCCACCTCCGCCCCGGGCCCGGCCCTCTCCCCGTCTGT
The DNA here is from genome assembly GCA_007922815.1 of Macrotus californicus. Classification (NCBI taxonomy): domain Eukaryota; kingdom Metazoa; phylum Chordata; class Mammalia; order Chiroptera; family Phyllostomidae; genus Macrotus; species Macrotus californicus. The sequence goes on along the minus strand of VMDR010010279.1, from coordinate 6,299 downwards.
GCCCCTGCACTACCTGCCCCATGATCCACTGCACCAAGAGCTGTCCTTCGGAGCGGTGAGTGCAGCCCCTCCCAGGCTCTGGGGTGAGGGGAGCCGGACCCACCGGCTCACCTCTCCCCCTGTCACAGCCCTATTCCCACATGGTGCCACGGAGACTGAGCACCCAGAGATACCGCCTGCAACAGCCGCTGCCGCCACCGCCCCCTCCGCCACCCCCGCCACCGTATTACCCCAGCTTCCTGCCCTACTTCCTGTAAGTACCAACACATCTGTCCCAGACCGTGGTGCTGTGTTCTCCTGGGGCCTCCAGTGGTGAGACCCCCACATAGCTGGTGGCATCCGGGCCTGTCAGGCCATCTGGCACTTCAGCAGACAGCAGATCATGCACGCACACACACATACATGCCAGCTGGGCTCTCCCCTCCTACCGTGTCCTGGGCAAACACTGCCCCCCGGTGCCTACTGAACTTGACCCTGGGCCCCCGGGCCTTTCTCCCCTAGCTCGATGCTGCCAATGTCACCAGCAGCAGTGGGACCCACCATCAGCCTGGATCTTGACGTGGATGACGTGGAGATGGAGAACTATGAGGTGACATGGAACCCCGACCTGGGAGGTGGTGGCATGGGGACCTCCAGCCCAGGCCACTGCTGACCCCCCCCTCCTGCCCATGCGCAGGCCCTCTTGAGCCTGGCAGAGCGGCTGGGGGACGCCAAACCTCGAGGCCTCACCAAAGCGGACATAGAGCAGCTCCCGGCCTACCGCTTTAACCCGGACAGCCGGCAGTCGGAGCAGACGCTGTGAGTGCCGGGCCCACCTCCTGCCTCTGTGAGCACAGACGGGTTGTGCGGGGACCCCTCCCGGGGAGCGGGGCCTGGCGCTCTGCAGTGCGCCTTCCCTCACCGTCAGCGTGGAGGTGACATTCTCTGCCCTCCTCCCAGGTGTGTCGTCTGCTTCAGTGACTTCGAGGCGCGGCAGCTGCTCCGAGTTCTCCCCTGCAACCACGAGTTCCACACCAAGTGTGTCGACAAGTGGTTGAAGGTACCGCAGCCCAAGTCACACCCGATTCCTCAAGTCCTGAGGGAGGAGGGTGGGCCTGGGGACTTCCCTCCTGGTCCTTAACATCACCCAGAAGGGATAGGGGCAGGTGCGAGTGGGGTCTGACGTGGAGCTGCTTGTCCCCCTCCAGGCCAACCGGACATGTCCCATTTGCCGGGCCGACGCCTCTGAAGTGCCCAGGGAGGCCGAGTGAGGCCCATGGCTGCCCGTGAGAACCCTGCCTGAAGCTCTGGAAACTTGGGGAACCCAGGGAGGGTGGGGAGGGTGTGGCCCAGGCCCAGGCCTGTCTCATTGTTCCCCGGTATCTCCAGAGCTGGTGCCGGGTCAGCTCTGCAATAAGCCCCTGCGTTTGCCAAGCTCCAAAGACTCCATCCCCAATCTGCCTGCCGGTCCACCCACCATGGAGCTGCCTGAGGGTCCCTAACTCAGTCTCCCTCCCATTTGCCCTCGGGTCTGGCCCCTCCTGACAGCTCTGGGAGCCAGGGGTCTGTTCCCCCAGTTCAGCTGGTGGAGACCCCTGGCCCCAGGATGGGCAAAGAGGCACCATCCTGGGTTACGTGGTCTCTTGCACTGAAATAGCGTGCCCTCTTCCCAGGTGGCACTGACAGGCAAAGACAAAGTGGCATAAGGCTTGTTCCTGACCGGAAGGCCTTGGTCCTCTGGCCTTGACTGACCCCAGTCAGCCTGCTGGGAGGGATAGGCCGGGCTCTAGAGGCCCCTCGCCCCAGGCACTGCATTCCAGCCCCACCCCCAGGCTGGAGGGCCCTGAGCAGGCCGGCAGGTATTCTGAGGGGCCTGGGCCAGACCAGGGAGAGTGATCTGCGTCCTGGTGGCCACTCCTCCCTGGCAGTGACGGGCCAGACCCATGCCCAGTGTCCCCTTTCTGTCATTTTGCATGAATGTGAGGAGTAGCAGCTTTCCTTTATTCATTTGGCCCAGAATCACGTGTAGGATTTGGAGGTGTGGATTTTTAAACAATGTTTCCTTTTTGTTAAATGGGCGGTTTAGGGACCACCCAGGACTGAGTGTCCAGGGGGCAGGGAATGACCCGGCGGTGCTGCCGGGTCCACACACACGTGGCACGCCGGGGCTGGGGCTGGGCCAGCGGCTGGCGGTCACAGGCGGAGTTGGGGGGGTCTGTGCTCAGCTGATAACTGCCACGCACTGTACTGCACACGTCCCCCGAGCCCACCGGGACCGTATGCTTTTCAGGGCATTTCTCCCTCCAGCCAGGGCCTGTCTCCTGCCTGGGTAAGTCTCCTCCAAGGAAGTCCCAGGAGGACAGGGCCCCCTCCCAGCCTGAGCCCTGCCCCCCAAGGTCTGGAGGAGGCCCTGTCAGGGTCTGGCTGAGCCCCCCTCCCTCGCCCTCCAGGTCTCTTTCCTGCCCCTACTCCCCGCTGGGGTTGCTGCCCTGAACGAACCGCGTGTGGGGCCGGCACATCCTAGCAGGCAGCCCCTGGCGCCTGCTGCCTCAGGGATGCTCCAACCACCCTCGTTCCCCCGCAGCGCCCCGGCTCCCACCTCCCCCGCCTGCCATGGGGCCCCATCAGCCTGGCCCCACCCCCGTGGAGAACCCAAAGTCTTACTGTATATAACTCCAGGTGGTGTTTCTATATTTATAGCAGCGTCAAAACCCCATGTGTTTTACACAGAGAACCACCCCCTCCAGCCCACCCTCCCTCACCCTGATGAAAGGTTTTGAGACCCCTGGACCCCTCCAGTCCCGGGGGCGGGTGGGGCGGGCTCTTGGGTTGTGCTGGCTGCAGCAGGGTTCCAACCAGCAGCTGCGGCGGTGGCAGGGGACACAACGTTTTAAAAAATCATTTAAAAAAAGATTTATAAAACAATTATTTAGGATGTTTGTGATTTGCCGACCTTGCTATAGATGCCATGTTACCAATGATTTCCTATGGTGGGGGCTTGTTGATGTTTACTCATTTACCAGCTTCTGGCCCGGCACGGCAGTGGGCAGCATCCCAGCCTGGCTGGGCCCAGCACCTGTGCCCTGTGTCGGAGGGTTCTATATATATGTCACTGCATATATATATATGGAGATATATGTACTTGGGGGCCCTGTTCCTTGCACATTTTACAGTTACCTCATTCTTCCCATGTATGTATTTGAGAAAAATGCTAATATATAGAGAAAAAATGGTTCTTAAAGCTTAAATGTGTGGTTTTTTCCATTCCATTGGATTCACATTGGTTTGTAGCATTTAACATAACTAGTATGTTGTATTATATATATGTGTATACTGATTGAAATTTTTAACAGATTTGTACTTTTTTTAAAATGAAAGTTGCTAGTTCTGCTTGACCAAGTAGTGCAATCATTATTTTTTTTAATATTGTTGCTGATTTCAGAGGGATATTCACTAATAAATGTATGATGTATATCAAGTATTGCCCAAGCTGCCTTTTGCTGCCTGTGTTCTTTTGGTGGGGACTGGGGGTGGGCGTCCACCTGAGGGAGTGGGGACAGATGTCCACTTGAGAGGGGGTGGGGGCAGGGGTGAGCTGAGCTGACAAGGCGGCAGAGGTCCTCTGCCGCGGAACCTGGGCGTTCCCCCTGATGGAGATGGTCTGCCCAGTGGGTTTAATGGTAACTGCCTCTCACACAAATGAGGCAGGAGTTTGTTCCCAAGTGACAGGATTCCTCCTGTCATTTAAATTCTGGAAGTAGGTTCTTCGAGCATGACTGGGTCAAGGTCCGTTTATCGTAGACTGTTCAAAGGTGTTCTTTCTGCCTCATGCTTGGCAGCTCTAGCTCAGTTTTCTGTAGCTTCTCGGGCTCTCCATAGGAGACCCATTTATCCCCGGAACTCTAACAGTTTCTGGGGTGGTGTCTGGTCACACCAACCTAAGTTGTGTGCCTGTCTGTGGACCCTTTGCTACCTACCCTCAGGGCCTTGCAATGCCAGCCTGACCAGCCGGCCTGCATGAGACAGCCACCCACCCTAACCTGGCCCACCTGAGAACCACCAAGGGACCCCGATGGCCTTGCTGCATTCCTCTCACCCAGGTGGTCTGGGGGCCAAATGCCTGGGGCCTGTACTGCCACCCTGTAACCCAGGTCAGGGCCCTTCTTTTCCAGGCTTTTGGGACAGAATCTGATGCATGATTCCCTAAGTGTGTTTCTGAGGCAGTCTTGTGGGAGTGTGACAGGATTTGTGCAAACGGGTTCTGATCAGCCAGGTTCGGGACCCCGTGTGGAAGGTAACGGGAGCCCGAGTGGCAGGCTTTTCTGAGCTCTGGCTCTGCAGACGGGCCACGCGAGTGTGGGAGCAGCGCATACTGTGGGCAGCACTTCCCTTGGGCCACGTGCAGGGCTCAAGTCATATTCTGTGGAGCACGCTGGGAGATGGGGACCAGACCAGTGGACCCTCGTCTGAGAAAATTGTCAGGTGAGGAACTCTAAGCTTTTTACAGTATTTGAAGAAAAACTGAAAAGAACCCTGGGAAAGGAAAACCACAGGGTCATATCAATGAATGTAAAATAAGATTGTCCAAACTCATTCATGATAAAAGCTCAGCAAGCCAGCAGTAGAGGGTGACTTCCTCAGCTTGATAAAGAGCATCTGTAAAAACCCCAAGAGCTAACATTGTATGTCATGGGGTGAAAGACAATGCTCCCTGCTGAGACCAGGACAACCAAGGGTGTCCGCTCTCCCCAGTCCTAGCCAGCATCACCCTGCCAGTCCTAGCCAGCACAATAAAGCCAGAAAATGGAAATAAAGGCGGGCCTATAGACAGAAAAGGAAGACATAAAACTCCCTATTTGTAGATGATTTGATGAAAATCTCTGTAGAAAATCCCAAGGAATCTACAGAAAAACCATTCCTAGAACTACATTAGTTCATCAGGTCATAGGGTACAAGGTCAATATACCAACATGAATTGTATTCCTATATACTAACAATGAACACAAGGAAACCGAAATTAAAAACAATACCACCATTTGGAATCACTTAGAAGAGAAATGAAGCATGCATAAACCTAGTACAACGTTACAAGACTTGCACAGTAGTCTTATCTGCAGGGAATACGCCCCCAGACCCCCAGTAGATGCCTGAAGTGACATATGCACTGCACCTATGTACGCTGTGGGTTTTATGGACACATGCACTTTATGGCTTCCCTTTGCATATCCGCAGTGCTGGCATCACTGCTCTCGTGCTTTGGGGCCATTCTTAAGCAAAATAGGGTGACTTGAACACAAGCACTGAGATGCCACAGCAGGCTAACGATAACTGAGAGGGCTACTCAGTGACTGACGGGTGGGGAGCGCACGCAGCGTGGCTGTGACGGACAAAGGGATCAGTCACCGTTGGCCCAGGTGGGACAGAGGGTGGACAGAGCAGGATGGTGAGAGATTTTAATCATGCTACTCAAGAGCGGCTAGCAATTTATTTATTTTTTTAATATGTTATTTATTTTTAAGAGAGGGGAAGGGAGGGAGAAAGAGGGAGTGAACCATCAATGCGTGATTGCCTCTCATGCGCCCCCTACTAGGGACTTGGTTCACAACCCAGGCACGTGCCCTGACTGGGAATGGAACCCGCCACCCTTTGGTTGTCAGGCCAGCACTCAATCCACTGAGCCACACCAGCTATGGCTACAGCTAGCAATTTAAAACTTATAAATTGTATATTTCTGAACTTTCCATTTTTGGGCTACAGTTGATCATTAGGTAACTAAAACCACAGAAAGTGAAACCATATATAAAGGCGACTACTATATGTTGAAAACTCCAAAACATTGGTGAAAGAAATCAAACACCTTCATAAACGAAGAAACGTGTCATATTCTTTGATAGGAAGATATGACTCAGCACAGCAAAGATGTCATTTCTTCCCACATTGACCTGTAACTTAATGCAATTCCTATCAAAATTCCAGCAAAGTCGGGCTTCTTTTTGAGATACAGACATATCTATTTTAAAATTTATATAAACAGGCAAAGAACCCAGAGTAGCTAAGACAACTTTGAAAAACAAGGGAAAAGTACAAAAATCACTCTACTTCATTTTAGACTCACGGTAGCGCGGCCTTAACCCGTGTTGGCGGAGGCGCAGACAAGCAGAGCAGTGGAACAGGGTGAAGAGCCCAGACACAGATCCACGAAAAAACGGCCACCTGGGCTTGGACAGTTGTGAAGTCTTTTCAACAAATACTGCAGCGATTGGACTTCAATTACTTTTCAATAAGAAAAACAAAGAAAGAAAGAAATTGATCTAAACCTC
>VMDR010010278.1:0-31162 GCA_007922815.1 Macrotus californicus | reverse complement strand
GACCACTTGAAGGACCTCCGCAACAGACTCCATACAATACTTATTCAATGCAAAACAGCTCATATGCAATGGGTAAATAGGGGAATGTCAGAGTAACATGAAAAACTCGTTGGTTCAGCCCTGACCCATGTGGCTCAGTTGGTTGGGCATTATTCCCCTAAAGTGAGGGGTCCCTGGTTAGATTCCCAGTCAGGGCACATGCCTGGGTTGCTGGTTTGTTCCCCCGTCTGGATGCATTAAGAGGCAACAGATAGATGTGTCTCTCCTTCTCTTTCTCCTTTCCTTACCCTCTCTCTAAAAATAAATAAGTAAAATCCTTAAAAAACACTTGATGGTTTACACATGATTTTTCTCATCATGCTTATGTTTTGAAGTGGTCAGGGACAAATATTCTAACAGTTAAAGAAAAAAATTGGCAATATATGAATGACTTAAGAAAAAAAAAGTCAAAACCTACAGAAATGCCTTCTTAAAAAATTAAGTGGCTGATTTAACGGTTTCCAGAAGTGTACTACACTTGCCCTGGCTGGTGTGGCTCAGTGGGTGTGCGAGAGGCAACCACACATTGATATTTTTCTCCCTCTCTTTCTCCCTTCTTTCCCCTCTCTAAAAATAAATAAATAAAATCTTTAAAAAAGAAGTGCTACACTTTGCACTATGTTAAGCTATCTGGGAAGCTAGCTACTACTAGTCCAGAGAAAGAAACTGCAAAGGCATTTCCCTTGGTTAAACAAAAAGACTGATGAATAGAAGCAGAAGTAGGAACCCCCCGAGTATAGGCTATGGGGATGGGATGACTTTAATCAAAACACCAAGGGAAATTTACTTATGCTAACATTTTTAATATTATAAGGGCTCTAAACCTATTTCTTCTATAAACTCTATTTTTATTTTTTAAATTTTGTTACTTATTTTTTCTTTTAGAAACATCGATTTGTTGTTCCACTTATTCATAAATTCATTGGTTGATTCTTGTATGTGGCCTGACCAGCGACTGAACCCAGAACCTTGGCGTATTGGGACAGTGCTTTAACCAACTGAACTATCTGGCCAGGGCTTAATTTTTTTTTACTTTTTATTGAATTTATTGTGGTGACATTGGTCAATAAAATTATATCAGTTTCAGGCACACGGTTCTACAATACATCATCTGTATATTGCTTTGTGTTCACCACCCAAGCCCAGCAATTTTTAATGCAGGCTTTTGCAGAAAAGTTTTTCAGGAACACACACCTATATATAGCAGAAATGCCTCTAATCATATCCTTTCAGAATGCTGTTCTTGAAAAAGTTGATGAAATACTTAAGCCCAGTAAGATGAGTCTATGATAAATTAAGAAACAATTGGGGGTCCTGGCCCACTAGCTCAGCTGGTTAGAGCACTGTCCCCACACACCAAGGTGGCAGATTTCATCCCCAGGCAGGGCACACACAAGAATCAACCAACAAATGCATCAACATGTGAAACAACAAATTGACGTTTCTCTCTCTCTTTCCCCCCTCTAAAATCAGTAATTAGGTCATTTGTCTATGACAGTGATATAATTGTTATATTTTCTATCTAAAATTGATATGCATAAATAAAACACTTCAAAACAGAGGAAACCAAAAAATAAGAAAAATAAAGAGAAAACTGGGTTTACAAGAGGTCAAAGAAACTGAAGTTTATATATCAAGAAAAAAATTCTTCTTGGGTAATTCAGTAACTTCTCCAATACTTGGCTACTAATTAATCTTTGATTATAAGCCTTGCATGCACTTCTTCCTGCCCTTCTTTTTAATTATCTAAGTCCTAGATAGCCCTCAGAACCAAATTCCAAGTGCCAACTCCTCCGTAACACTTTCACTGACTAAAACAACTTTTGTTACTACTCCTTCCACTGTACTTATTGCGGACGCATACATTTGGCATTTTACATGCATCATATGTATCTGAGTTTTTATAAGCATCAATCCTTCATCCCCAATTAAATTTCAAACTCCTTGAGAGCAGGGTCAATGTCATACTTATTGTCGTCTAACTAGACTCATGCACACTATAGAAACGCAGTATGTTATGTTATGTATGTATGTATGTATGATGGTGTGAGAGTCCTGCCAGGACACCTTCTAGTTCCACGGGCCAGAGTATGGGCATGGACCTGATATGTATCAAGACAAGATTTAGTGATGCATTCGAATATACGAAGAAACACTGGAACAAGCTACTACAATAGTGGTACCGAGATTGACTATTCTTGTAGATCTTTGTAATTGCTGTGCCTTAAATAATTCAAGGACTGTGCTGGGAATGGGTGGTGGGTAGGACTTGAAAATCTTTTGAGGTTCCTTGTTTAAGACTGTGACACAAGTGGTAAAAAGCGGTAATTTAAAAACAAACAAAAAAAAATGTTTTCAGATTCCTACGCGGTACGTAAATGACTGAAACAATGCCAGTTCAACTCATTTAGCAACAATAAGTGCCAACTCTGTTAGGGCCACTTAGATGGGCACTGTGGATAGTAAGGCTCAGGGCTTGCTCTAACGGTGCCCACAGTCGCAAAGAAAAGCCCACTTACAAACCAGCACCAGAACCTAGGGGAGAACCAAACGCCATGGGAGCAACAACAAAAGAGGGCTTGCAGATCAAGCAACGAGGCGGAGAGACCTAGCAAACGCGACGTTCCTGGAGACTTAAGAGGAATCGGCCAGGGGGCCGGGGTGGTGCCCGGGCGTTAGTCCCGGAAAAGCGAACTGATAGGACCAAGGCCCGAAGTGGGAAGGAACCTCCACTACTTGCAAGAAGGCGAAGCGTCTGGGCTGCTGGGAGGAGAAACAAAGTACCAATGCACGAGGCGTTAAAAAAACAGCTACCTGGAGGAGGGCGTCCACTCGGGAGCTTTATCTCCGGGGTTCCCTCCCGCCCACCTACCCTGAATCAGAACGGACCGTGACCCGCGCCTCACCCAAGTGCCCCGAGTCCTGCTTCCGCCTTCGCTGCAGCCTCTCCCGCAGCGAGTCCAGTTGCTTTTTGTGGGCCTGAATAGAACTCCACGTGTCCGACATCCTAGTCTCGCAGCCTGGACAAGTCTCGAATCAGGCGCGGCTGACTAGCACCTCCCAGCTGGAGTTCCAGAAAAAAAAAAACAACCAATTTTCACAAGGACACCCAAAGGCTAACCGGAAAGTGGTTGGCAGATGGGCTAGAAGGGAAAGCCATTTCCGGTTTTGCGCTCGCTTTGACGCTGAAACAGGAGCCATCTTAGGTGTGGGCAGGATGGAGGATGTTTTTTTGTTCGGCGCTCTCTCGTGCTTTCGGGTCCAATGAGACTGTGGTTGCCATGTTGGTGCCGGGCAGAGCGGCCATGTTGCTTATAGGCGCGCATGCGGCCATGTTGAATATAAGAGATGATGGGAAGACAGTGCTGTAGAACAGCACGTGTAGTACAGATATTTAAAGTGAAAGGTCACTGCGCTAACCAGTGTGGTTCAGTCGGTTGGGCGTCCTTCAGAAAAACTGCTGGTTCAACTCCTGGTCAGGGCACATGCCTAGGTTGTGGGATCCATCCCTGGTTGGGGGATTGGGGTGCATAGAGGGGCAACAGATATTCCCCTCCCTCTGTTCCTCCCTCCCTCCCCCTTTATCTAAAAAAATGTATTTTGTGTTTGTTTTTTTTAATGAAGGATCACTAATTCTTGTGACAGTTTGGTATATACCATTTCCACTGAAGGTGATGTAGGTGATATGAGGCGGGGTAGTAAGAAGCTACGTAAATTCCTTGGCAAGTGGAATAGGGAAACTGAGACAGATAGCTGAATAAACTGGCCAAGCACTATCTAGGCCTCAGTTGTGTAACAACTCCAGGCCCAGAAAAGTAGCAAAATCAGATAGGTGACGCCAGGACCAGCTGCAATGACAGGACCCCCTGCCTTGGCACTGACCCAATCAGTAGTGATCATGACCCTGAAAGAGTACCCCTGGAAAAATGAAGAATATTCTGCTGAAACCCTCCCCTAAGGTTCTTGCCTATAAGAGAGAGCTAAAGTCTCAAGACAAAGGACCCAGGGCCCTCTGGGGAACAGCCTACTCCATTCCCTTCCTTGTAGGTTAGTAGCCTATTGTAACTATGTGTTTGATGATAGGAATTTCAATTAGCTGATAAGCTGGTTATGGATAGTAATGGAAAGGAAGGGGCGAATATGAACAGGGGCTATTGAGAAAAAATATGCATGTGTGTGGAATGTGGCAGTTATATCCATTCAGTAAATACTTATTGAGTGACTAGTATGTGCTAGGTACTGTAGAGATTTAGTAATGATTAAAATATTCATTTCCATCTCATTTTCTGAATTTAAGTTATTTACTATGTAATTTACACTGTCTTTTGAGATGTATAGCTTTGTATATGAGCCTAGAAGTAGAGGACACAAGTGAATATGCACACACATGAGCATCTCTGGACATTTAGTTCTCAGGATTACACTTAATGAGAAGCAAAAATGGTATCTTCCTAGCTGAAATACTCTTGGGAAAGCTGGCTAATTAGATCATGAAAGACTGCTCAAGGACACTGCTCTGCCAAAGGGTTTTTGCTTCCTTAATAACCTTGGTCTAGCAACTGCCTTCAAAAAAGTTCACCAGGAATGCTTTTGTATTTTTATTCAGAATATATTCTGGATGACTCTATGTTTAGACAAACGTATTACTAAAGTAAGATAGCCCCATTATTGCTATATTATAGAACTGTTAAATTAACATTTAATTGTTCACAAATCTGAATTTTTCATTTTATAACTTTCTTTCAAGGTCCTGAACATATAGAAATGAAATATAAATTTATATAGCAGTAAAACTAAATAGTCTTGGGAAAGGAAGAGTACTGGATATATCCTTTCAGAAGATGAAGGGGATTGATTTATCTTAAAGTCAGAATTCTGCAGGTCAACCCCTAAACAGTATAAGCATTTTTGTCTAGGAAAGGAAAAATTTTCTAGTAGAAGAAATTTAGTCTCTGGTAGAATTTGGGATTTCTAAGTCCTGGATTGCCCTCTCTCACCTACAGATGAAGCCAAAGAAATAGCACAGGAACTTCTGAAAAACAACCAGATCAAGGGCAGCTCCCAGAACTCTTTGCTTTCACATCTACTTTGGGTAAATTATTACAGCAGTAAATTAGGAAAATTTAGGAGCACAGGAGGGCCACTTATTTTGACATAGATTCATTCTAGTCTCCTCATGACCAGTTTTCTGCTCAAAAGAAAGCCACCCCTTTCTTATCCAGTCTTGGTCTGCACACAGACCTAAGCATTGCAGGGAGGAAGGAACCTCACCTAGACCTCTTCTGGTCAAAACAGAATGTAAGCCTAGTTATGAGCAGATGAGTGCTGCATATACTACATTTTTTGCTTTTCCTCATATCTGCTGTGGTAGACTTTCCAGAGTTAGCCTCAACAATGCCTCCAACCCCCACATGCCCTTATGCAGTGTAACTTTATCACTCTTCCTGTTAACAGGTAAAGCTCATTTCCTCTCCTCTTGAATCTGAGCCGGCCTTCTGGACCAGCTTTGGCCAATGGAATGTGGCAGAAGATTCTGAGTTTCAGAGCTTAGGCCTTAAGAGGCCTTGAAGCTTCTGCTTTTGTCTTTTCAGAGACCTGGGCCTTCATGGATGTCCAGTTATCCTGCTAGATAAACCTCTTGAAAAGAGAGAGGAGAGAGAAAGGGATCCTAGAGATTGAAAGACCTTGACGGGAAGCAGATGATGGAGGATGAAATCTATGAAAAAAGCTCCAACATCCCAGGCATTCAGCTAAGGGGCCAGAAGTAAGGCCAATGTGGATCCTCCAGCCCAAATCACTGCTGCCTGGGTGAGCTCAGCCCTCGCCATGAGGAACTTAGACAAACCATCCTAGCTGAGGCCTGCTCAGACCCATGGAGTCACAGCAAATAATTATTAAGACCCTACGTTTTGGGATGATTTGTTACATAGCAATGAATTATTGAAACTAACAGTACTAACTCAAGGCTCTTTGGCCAAATGGGTATTTTTCCTACTAAGTTTTTGTTCTCAGTTTTTTATTTTACAATCAAAAGCAAAATGTCCACTGGGGTTAAGCAATGTTATTGAATTAGACATTAGAAAAGCCAAGAAAGGACATGTAAAGGAAAGTCAAATTTGGGTCTGAGAGTAACAGCAGTGAAATGTTTTGGAAATCAGGAGACAGATGTTTCTTGGTTTACTGAGAAGCTCCCGGGATAGTAACCAGAGTCCCAGAAGCAGGAGTTGGTGTGAGATGAAAACGTGTCGGGCCCTGGCTGGTGTGGCTCAGTGGATTAAGCACCTGCCTGTGCATTTAAAAGTTGCTGGTTCAATTTCCAGTCAGGGCACATGCTTGTATTGCAGGCCAGGTCCCCAGTAGGGGGTGTGCAAGAGGCAACCACACATTGATGTTTCTGTCCCTCTTTCTCCTTCCTTTCCTCCCCTCTCTAAAAATAAAATCTTTAAGAGAGAAACATTCTGTTCCCAGGTATGTGCCCTGACTGGGAATAGAACCGGCAACCCTTTGGTTCACAGGCTGGCACTCAATCCAGAGCCACACCAGCCAAGGTACTTGCAGAGGTTCTTACATGGTCACTGCATTGGTCCTTAGGTTGTTGTATGGGTTGAGTTGGTATATTGTAAAGTGGTTATTATGAAAGCAAGTAAATTCAAGAAAACTGTATGCCCACTCACCCATCTCTGTCTTTGCACTGAGTTGGTTATTTCCCTCTGGGAACCCAGAGGCCATTGTTTGTGTCTATTAGAGTATTACTACCACCACATAAAAATATGTTTACATTTTTCCTCTTCCTAGACTGAGCTCTCATGGGGACAGAGGTGCATCTTATTTATAACTTTTGTACCTACTCAACACTTGGTCTCTGAAAGAAAATAAACTCTCAGAAATAACTTAATAAGAAGCTGTCTCTCGCTTGTAACAGTGATGTTTTTTATCCATCTAGTTTGAATTCTACCTGTTTACTTCATATAGTGTTTTGTGAGCTGCAATTATTTACACTTATTCCAGTAGGTTAGAATTAATTCACCTTCCAAAAAGATGACCAAATGAAGTGATTTAGAGTGAGAAATGCCCTGGCTGGTGTGGCTCAGTTGGTGGGAGTGTCATCCTGCAGACTGAAAGGTCACAAGGTTGTTCCCCTGTTGGGACACACACCCAGGTTGTAGGCTCAATCCCTAGTCATGGCACATACGAGAGGCAACCAATTGTTTTCCTTTCTAAAAGCAATGAAAAGATGTCCTGGGCTGAGGATAAAAAAAAAAAAAGTGAGAAATGGTGGGGCTTGGAGACTGCAATAAAAGAGACTAAAGGTAAAGAAAGAAAGAAAAGACAGAAAGGAAAGAAAAGAAAAGAAAAGGAATGGAAGGAAGGAAAGGAAGGAAGAAATAAATTTAAAGTGAAGAGAGAAAAGAAAAAGTAGTAAAAGCTGTCAGGTAAGAGAGGTCTAGGAAAAAAGAAAAAGCAGGTCAGGTAGGAAAAATAATGAAAAGGAGACAGAAAGAGCGGGGTGAAGAGTCAGACTCGGTGCTGACCTGCCCGAGGAAGTAAGCACACATCAGCTGAAGCCTCACTGACAGCTGTTACCATAATGGGAACAGGTGTCTAAAGAGAGGGCAAGTCTAGTTGAATTAGTTAAATGGTATTACCTACGTCCAATAGGAGTAAGGAAGGTAAAGAAAAATTACGAGGATTGGTGACCCATCTCTTTCCACAGGCTGACAGGAAAAATAGATTTATAAAGCTTTGCCAGGAATGAAAGAGACAGGAGCTATTTCTTCACCAAATTGAGTTCCCAAGATTCCCATGTGTTCCTATTCATCAGCTTTTTTTTTTTGGTTTATTTTTTAATCCTCATCTGAGGACATTTTATCATTGCTTTCTAGAGACAGAGGAAGGGAGAGAAAAAGGGAGAGAGAGAAACATCAATTGGCTGCCTTCCGAAATGGGGTTCTTTGAAACCCGATTGGGGATTGAACCTGCAACTTACACAGCGCAGACGGGAAATCAACCCTGCAACCCTTGTTACAGGACAAAGCTCCAACCAAGCCACACCAGCTACAGCTCATCAGTTCCTTTTAAAAGGACCTATGCTGTTCTGGTGGGGGCAACTAAAATCAAACATCATTCTTTACCTAAAATCAAGCCAAGAATAGGTTTACTTACCTCCTCCCCTCTGTCTTCTAGCCAGCCTTATGTCAGCAGTCCTGATGTAGCAGGAAGCCAGCACCATCCCTGATCATTGGCAGTAACTGAAACTGTGATTCTGTCAACTTGAGTTCTTAATCCAACTCTGCCACTAACTGGTCGAGTGACTTTGGGCAAATCATTTTACCAGTTTCATCTCTTTAGCACTAAGATCCAGTGATATTGTAGTCTTACAAAAAAAAAAATCTGGAGCATCTTCTCTTTATGAAATTAAAGTTTTAGAGTGCAATCTGAACCTTACCATTTCATGCTTCTACCTACAATGTACCTCCTCTACTAAGAATCCTCCTTTGTCATTTGCCAAAATTATTAGGGTTGAATTACTTTATGTTTATTATATCAGATCTCAAGGATCATACAGATTAATTCATCTTAATTCTGCAGATTAGCTGATGTCAGCCAGGCTGGCCTGGAATTCAGGAAAGACTGATGAGCAGTTTGCAATCTTTAAACAAAACAAAACAAGAAACCCAACACAATAAAACACAAAAGCCTGGTGGTGGAAAGTTCTAGGCAAAGAGAAAACCTAGGCAGTAACTGTATATAATGGGCAAATTCCCTACCTTGTGAGAATACAACATCCATTTCCACTGGGAAATTACATCACTGGAGGTTGTTTTAAAACAAGACTGACTAAATTAAATATTTTAACACCATATGTTCAGCTTTTGGCAGGACATGTAGGTGGGAAGGGAATTTCAATGTTAGGGAGTGCCGTATCACACCCCAGCTGGCTATTTAGTCATAAAATAAGGAGAAACACACAAATATTTGGTTAAAACACCTTTAATGAAAAGGGAAAGACACTAACATCTCCCTTGTCTGCTCTTCACATTTTACTATGTTAGGAAGCTCTGGAGCCTACACCTTCGGAGAAGCCATCATTCAAGTCAGTTACTAGCAGAACCAGCACTCTCTCCTCCTCAGAACTGTTCCAAATAATCCTATGTTAAGAGTAAATACTACATCTCATTATAAGACGGAGAGGCAGGGAAGACATCACCTGGAGCTCATCTCCTAAAGTCTGGGACTCTAAGGCCCAGACAGTAGCAGAGATATAAGCCCCAGTCCATGGACAAGCAAAATGGGGAGGAAATGGGCCTTGAGAGAGAAAGATGAGAAAAATACAAGGGGCCAGGGAATAAAGGAGGGAGTTATCTAAAACTAAAAGCACACTAGTGCTAGGAAATCTCCCATGATCTGTGGTGCACTGCTGCACGCTAAGTCACTATTAGTCCAAAAGAACATTCATGAGATCCACTCAATCAAGAAGTCACGGTCCACTCCCCTACATCAAATCCCTTTCTTAATCACACAGGTTCCCAGTATAAAGCCCCATACTCCAGCAACACTCAACTCTCCATCATTACTTCAACTACCCTCACCAACAGTGCTTGTTAAAGATATGAACTAACTTCACATTTCCCAAAACATTCCATAGGAGACCTCTTGGCAAGAGATATGCTTGTTTCCTAAATTTGAGAGGCAATAATGAAGGAATATGGGAAGCTGGAGATGTCTTGGCATATCCACCTTTGCCTTAATGTGATTATCAAGGAGCTTACTGGCAAGAGTCTGCCCTTCACTTCTCCCTACCCCCCTAGGACTGAGTTACAGATACAGATATTGCTGCAGCATCACTGCTAGCACCTTCTGGAGAAGGGGGAAGGAGAAGGAACATACAGTTTCCTACTTCTATGATAAGCTACTCAGGCACTGCCTGGATGCAGGAGGCTGAATAAGAAGAGGGCTCTTTTTCCCTTAGCCCCTCTGGATCCCATTGCTGGAGGCACCTTCCCAGCCACAGTTCTTGGGCCAAACAGCCCTGGTGGTGCCAGGCCTGAAGTGGTAGTGGAGGTGGAGCTAGAACTCCCAGGTTTGGTAGGTAGAACACTTGACAGGAAAGCCGTGTATTGGTTCCAGAATGACAAGGGAGCCACACTCACTAGCTGGGCAGGAATGTCTTGGGATAAGAACTCACCAGAGAGGAGTGGCAATGGGCCCTCCAGGTGCAGCAGCCAGCCCCTTTGGGCTGTGCTGCAATTCCAAATGTGGGTGTTCAGATGCAACTGCCAAAGGGAAAGGAAGAGGGAGGAGAGGGCAGAAGTCACCCCAGGGGTGCTGGAGAGGGTTTCCCTTGGGAATGTGAAAGCTGTAGAGAATCTATTTTCCTCAGGAACAATGAATGGAGAAGAAAAATTCCTCAGGGGGCCACCCCCCCTCCTTGAGCGCAACAATGTCTAAGTTCAGGGACTAGAGAAAAACCACTTGGACATATCATATAAGAACTCAAAGAAAAAGACAAATAAGGGCTCATAAATCTTGGAGGTCCTTCTACAAAGCTCTCTGTTTCTGCAACCTAGGTCAAAGGGCAGCAGGTACAAAAAAAAACAACAGGCCTATGGGATTGTAGGGTCATCTTTTCGGGGAAAAGGGGAGAGCCCTGGGGAAGTGATAGAAGGTGAACAGCCTGGGACCAAGGAAAGAGCAGCAATATTCTGAGGGCCATGAGGGGCAAAGGGCTGTACCTGGTGGTGAGCCAGCAGCATATGCTTCTTGAGGGTAGCCCGCTCGAGAAAGCCCTGCCTACAGAAAACACAAGTGAGGAGTGGTCCCTCCTTGGGGTGTGTCTTCTGATGCTCCTCCAGAGCTGCCTGGGTGGGAAAGGTCTGGCCACACACCTCACAGGCCTTTCTGCTACTGCTCTCTCCTGGTTCCTTTCTCATCACTTCCTGCATGCTCAATTCCTCCACCAAGGTGGTGCTGCCGCCTTCTCCTTCGAGGGTGAATGCTGATGTTGGGCTTGAGCTCCTCTCTGGTTTGCTCCCCTCTTCGGTGCCTCCTGCAACATCACTGCCTCCCTGCTCCATTGGCTGTGTTTGACCCAGGCTGCCTGATGGTGGTGGTGGTGGTGGTGGTGGTGGTGGTGGTGGTGGGGGTGGCAGAGAAGAAGGTTGAATCACTTTCTCATTACTGTCCAACTCCTTCCCAGCTGTGGCTGCTGCCACTACCATTCCCACTTCCTCTTCCGCCCCGGATGCCTCTTCAGAATCACCTCGCACTGATATTGCTTTCTCACCTCCACTCTCTGAGCCTCTCCCTGCCAGAGAATCTTCATCAGTTACATCTTCCTCTTCTTCCTCATCTTCCTCATCCTCTTCAGACAACTCCTCTTCTGGGGACGGCTGCTGGGGTGGCTGCTGGGGGAAGCTCCCTGCCCCAGAGACTGTAGATTGCTCAGAGACATTCTCCTGGGCAGATCCCCCACTTTCAGGGAGTGTGGTACTGCCGTTGGGGATTTGGCCCCCCAGGTGCATCCGAACATGCTGCTGCAGAGAAACTGCATTGGTGAACTTCTTCTGGCAGATAGGGCAGGAGTTCTGGGCCCGAGCAGCTGGACTGGCCTTGTGGCCCACGAAATGTGCGCGCAGATTGCCCCGGGTGGAAAAAGCTCTGCCACACACTTTGCATTTGAAGGGCCGCTCCCCTCCATGTTGGCCATAATGCAGGCGCAGTGCTCGAGGACAGCTCAGCACCCGGAGGCAGATGACACACTGGTTAGGTCCAGATGAGGCTGAAGATGAAGCTGCAGGGGCAGAGGTGGTGGCAACTCCTGAGGAAGTAGAGGCCACTGCTACGGTTCCCTGTCGGTCAATCTTTTCTACTAGTTGCTGTAGCTTTGAAGTCTCAGAGGGTGAGGCCCCCAAGGGCTCTAACACATAGGGGAAGGGGAAGCTCCCCGTGGACTTAAAGTGGTTAGTAAGCAGTGCCCAGCTGGGAAGTGAAGTCACCAACTTACTTAGCTGCATGCGAGTTGCTGTGCCACTTTCTGTCACCCCTGCGATGGCAGAGGCCTCAGTTCCTGGAGGAGTATTTTCATCAGCTTTACTCTTTGGCTCTACTGCTTTCATGAGCACAAACTTGTTGAAAGCAGGGAGGGCAGGAGCCGCAGCTGTGCCTGCACCAGTGGAGAGCAGAGTCAGGCTCTCTGTGGCACTGAGTGCTGTGGTGGAAGCCACCAGAGGCTTACGCTCCACACCCCCACCTGGCATGGCTGCCTCCTCCTCAGCCTTCTCTGGTGGCACGGACATACCATAGGGCAGGCCGCTGCTGGTGATGACATAGTCTAGGTGCTCTGGCACTGGGTGAGGGTTCATCTGCACGTGCGGGTACTTCTCACGATGCCGGTGAAAATGCACTTTGAGGTTGCCGCGGGTGGTAAAGCGGTTGCCACAGACATTACACTTATAGGGCCTCTCACCTGTGTGTGAACGCAGGTGGATCTGTAGGGCACTGTCACTGCCAAATACTTTGGCACAAAAGCGGCATTTGTGCCGTCCACCGGGTTTCTCCAAGGGACCCATCACTTCCCCATAACCCAGCTCACCACTTCCGTTCTTTGGCTTCAAGAGCCCTGGGGAGGCAGTGGCCTCTAGGCCTCGGGCTGCCCCAAGACACTGTGCTGCCAGCAGTCCCGTGGTGCCCGGGAATGCCAGATGAGGTGAGGAAATCAGCTGATCTGTGTTGCCTGGCAGGGCTGGGGAAGGGGCAGGTGTGGGTTTGTGGCTTCTCCCAACCCCTCCAGCAGAAAAAGGGTGCTGCGACCCTAGTGGATGGTAAAGGTGGAAGAAAGCCTGCTTGGGCGTTTCTGCCCCCGAGGAGGATGAGGCGGAGGACGAAGAAGGTGCCAGTGTCTTCCCAGTTTGGACAGGCTTGATGGGGCTGAAGAGGGGAAGCAGAGGCTTGGTGGAGGCGGCAGTCCCTGTCCCAGGTAATTCTGAGGGACTGGCAGGGGGTCCCACCGTTTGGCCTAAGGAGCCAAGCAGCAGTACCTGCCTGCAGATTTGCTCAGTCATCTGCATCTGATGGATCTGGCGCTGCTGCAGCACCCGGAGCTCTTCCAAGATCAGAGGGATGTTCAAGTGGCCGCTGCCTACACCTGGGGGCGGAGGTGGAGGAGGCGGAGGCGGGGGTGCAGGGGTGGATTCGGGAGGTAATGGGGTTGCTCCCAGCTTGGGACTGGCCAAGATCAGGCCCCCGCCTCCCCCAGCTGCTGTACCTGTGGCAGCGACCAGGAAATGCCCTGCAGACTCCTCTCCTCTCCGCTCTGCACCCCAGGTGGGATCTGTGGGCACTGAGGACCCAGAATCCGAAGGGTTGCTGTGCTCTGCCTCCATGACCTGGGGACTATTGTGGCCCTCAGGCCGGGGCTCAGAAGAGCTCGACGAGTTGTTGGGATTCTCCTGGCCCCCAATTATGACCATTACAGGGGGTTCGGTAGAACATGCATTCTGGTGAGCGAGGAATTCAGTTGGGTCAGTGAATTGTGCGCAGCACTTGGCACAGACTTGGGGGTGGTCCTCCTCGCTAGCATCACCTGAGGACGAGAAGAGGAAAGAGCGTGGGTGGTGCGGTTGGAATGAGTACGGAGGCTCTAATTAACTATGAGCCCAGTAACTGCTAGTTGGGGGTGGGGAGATGAGCTCACCATCAGGCCATGCAAAAGGCTAGAAGTTGGTCCTGACCCTCCTGGACATAAGAACCCCAGCATAGGGGTGTGGGGGGCACATGCAAGCTTCTGCCCTCCCCTGTCGGCTCCCCCCTTTACCCCCCTCGACCAACCCGGCGCGGGCCACCTGCGAGCGCAAGAAATGGGTTGTGAGGACACGAAGAAGGGTGTATGCAGAGAAACGTGCATTTGATCCCGTCCATCGAAAGTCTCCCCTCCCCCCGCGTGTCCCTTCCACCCCATCGCTGCCCAGGCCGGGCCCTACCGCACCTCCAAGCTCCGCTGGCTCCCCGCAGGGACCCCTGAGAAGAGAGCTTCTCCCGGCTTCCTGCGCCATGGTGTTGGGGGAGGTGGAAGGCCGGGTGGAGTGGGAGACAATGGGGATGGGGGGTGGGGTAGGTGGCGGTGGCCGCTGGGGCTGCGGCAGCCACTGCACCCAGCGGCCCAGACTGCAGAGATGGAGATCCGCGAAGGCAGCGGGGGCAGGGAGCTGAGGGGGAGGGGAGCAAGGCAGTGCAGAGGTGGGAGGAGCAGGAGCAAGAGAACTGGAAGAGGGGAGATGGGGTGGAGCTGCCAGGGAGGAGAGTTTGTGGGGAGGGACTGCTGGGGAGGCAGGCGGGAGCTGGCAGAGGAGCGGGCGGGAGCGGAGGTGGGTGTGTGGGGGTGGGAACCGGAGCCCAGGAGGGTTTCCGGAGGCCCACGGACAGGTGCTGTGGGTCGTGGTGGGGGTCCACCTTTCCTCGCCCTCTGCCAGCTCCCCCCATCTCCAGATGTCTTTGCCCAGGCCTGCCTCCTCCCCCCAGCAAGCTCAAGGGGGCACAGTGGGAAACACAACCCTGTTCAATAGAGCAAAACGATAGGCTTCTCCTATTTTTCTTTGCATAAAGGATCCGCTGAGCCTGGAAAACGTGGACTCCAGAGAGGGTGGTCTGATCTCCTCAGAGGAGCCTCCGAAGCTAGAGCGCAGGGGGTACCTAGGACATCCCCCATCACCAACACACCCACCCCAAAACACCCCGAATTTTGCCCTGCCTTCCTCACCTCCATTACCACCCTGCCCTCGCCTCCCTCCACAAAAGAAATGTCTCAGGGTGGGAGGCTGCAAGTAGAATTTTCAAGGAAGTCATTCCAGGAGCACTAAGCCCCTTTACATCCTGCCCCTCCTCCTGCAGAAGAGTAGCTGCATGTACAGATCACTCGCCTTGCACATAACTTACAAAGTTCGTGCTCATTGAAGGAGCCATCTCCTCAATGATCCATCTTCTCTACCCTTCTTCCTTCATCGTCCTTCTCTTGCAACCACACTGTCACTGTTAAGGACAGTTGGTGTTGGAGCGATTCTGGCCTACTGAGGCCCACCTAGCTCTAACCCCAGGGGGGAGGGGAGGTCCTCCTGAAACAATGCGGCAGGGGCTGCTAGGCAGCCTCTCAGGGTTTAAAGCCCCTTTCAGCTCCAACTAGGTTTGAGTGGCCTAGAAATGACAACACCTGTTCCCTGCCACAGAGGCCACCTCCTGGCCTCCTCCTTAGAGAAACATAAGTAGGGATAAGATACCTCCTTGATCCCGTACTCTAAATAAATTCTCTTTCTACCTTGAGTCTTAATGGATTTTCCACTTCCTAGAAGAATTAATGGCACTTACAAGAGGTGACCACAAGTTCTTAATTTTGTGGTTTGCCTGGGCACCAGTAAACCCATGTTCTAATCCCAGTTCTATTCTTGCCTGACTGGTACGTTGAGGCATGGTGCTCAGTCACACCACACTGTGCCATCATTTCCCTTTCTGTAAAGTGATAATATTGTAGCTGTGCTGTCTTCCTCAGGAAAGTATTGTGGGGACAAAACCTTGAGAAACTCTTAGTACTTACATGGGGGGCTTTAAGTCTGGGGGGAAGTCCCAAATACTATGGATTAGAGAATTTATATTGTCAGTGGAAAAACAATCTAACTGAAATACACATAAACTAAAATTAGATCTGTCATGTTGCTTATTAATCATTAGTTTCAGAGATAAGCTGTTAGCTAATATCTTTGGCATATGTCAGGGGTAGGGAGTCTTTTTTGGAAGGAGCTGAAACAATCTAATAGTAATATCCACTTTTCAACAGAAATTTTGCTATCTTTTTTTTTTTTTTTTTTTAAGAGGAGAAGGGAGGGAGAGAGGGAGAGAAACATCCATGTGTGATTGCCACTTGCACGCCCCCTACT
Organism: Macrotus californicus; assembly: GCA_007922815.1. NCBI lineage: Eukaryota > Metazoa > Chordata > Mammalia > Chiroptera > Phyllostomidae > Macrotus > Macrotus californicus. The sequence goes on along the minus strand of VMDR010010278.1, from coordinate 15,200 downwards.
GGGGACCTGGCCTGCAACCCAGGTGTGTGCCCTGACTGGGAATCGAACCAACGACCCTTTGGTTTGCAGGCCATCACTCAATCCACTGAGCCACACCAGCCAAGGCTGCTATCTTTTTTAATTGAAAACACCTCACTGAATTATGTTTTGAAATGATAGATAATCATAAGGATTGTAATGTTGGAAATGATGGCTCCGAAACAGATGAGCTAAGTGCTTCCCAGCCCGCCCTTTGCAATGAGGGAATGGGCAGGTCTACTGCAAGTCACAGGTCAGTACAACGTTGTGTATTTTTACACATAAGGGAATCGGAGCTTGGAGGGATTAAGTGACTTTTTCAAGTCCGCACAGTAATTCAGTGAAGGAAGCATTCAGAATGCTGACTCCTGCCCTGTGCTTTCTGAAGCACGGCAACATTGTGTGGCTTCCCTAAGGCTGCAGAAAGGGCCCTGTGTGGCTCTTACCTGCCATTTGCTCTCTGGCCTCAGTAAGGGCGAGGGAGTCAGATGGAAGCTTTCTACTGAGCATTTGTTAATTAGCATTGAACATTTGATATCGAGTTGCTGTTTTGTCAGCTCTTCTGACAAGAAAAGAAATCCTTTTCTTTTCATCTTCTCCTGGGAAACACTGTCCCCTTTCTTGCTCTTTCATGAAACTTGCTTTCTGATGCGTAATTTGATCTGCACTCTTCTTTAAGGTAAATTTAGTCCCTGGTGAAAGGTGACGGATCAACAGCCACCTGTAAGAGGAATCCTCTATTTCTCAGCACTTTGCACTCACCGCCTATCTTGAAAAGGGGAGCAGGATTCTTAGGCAGACACAAATGAAGTCATAAACACTGGAATAAACAGAAGCTGGTAATGGTGTCTAGATAGCAGATAAGGTGCAGTAAGCTATTTGGGGTCACACGTAAAATCTGGGATGGATGAAGGCCTAAGACCTGGACATGATTGTTAAAATTTATAAAGAGATGAAATGATAAGGAAAAGGGAAACCAAGTGGCTCTCTAAACCTGGTGGCCCATCAAACTGCTGCTTTAGGCTAGGGAGAGAAGGCTGGGGAGAAAAAAGAGAAAGACAGGTGAGTAAGTGCTCAGCAGTGGTCTAGGTGCACAGTGGTTCTCAAACTTTGCTGCCCATTAGCATTACTGGGAGAGCTTTTAAAAATATCTATAGCCGGGCCACATCCCAGACCAATTCAGAATCCCTGAGGGTGGGACCCGGGCAGCAGTATGTTTGCAAAGCTCCTCAGGTGATTCCACTGCCCAGACAAGGATGAGAACCACACTGCCTACCAGAGTACCGCCCTTCCCATCAAACCTTTTACCCTTATCTGTGCTCAGCCTGGCCAAAATGAGGACATTGGCACAATGAACTGCTTACTGCTAAGTCTTCCTGTCAGGCACCCTCTCTGCTCTGCCCACTGCCATGCTTTAGCCCTCTCATATCCTGCTCCCGTGAACAAAACTTGATGATTTAAACCTCATTGTGAATTTAGTGACTGTACTGCCTTTCAAAATGTGCATCTGGAACCACATTTCGAACTTTAAGGTGAAAGGCTTTGTTCTGCAAAGAGTTTGAGAATTTTCCAGCCATGAAAGAAACAAAGCACGCGATGTAAGAACCTGCCTAAAGCTCCTGTTAACGTCGGACCAACACTAACTGGTGGTGTCCACAGTTATGAGGTGATTCTGTAACTGCTGCTGTGGACTATTTCTAAGGGATAATCTTCTCTTCCTCCCCTCTCTCTCACAAATACACACAGATACTCCTTTGCACCCCTGGCCTGTGCAACACAGCAGATAAACAGGCACAATGATTTGTACATCTGGTGCTAAGTGAGAAAAATATATTTGTTTCCAATCTAGGAATATCTTAGGTCAAACATCAAAAAGTTTTTTAGATGCATATTTTCTGTGACATCAAAAAACTCAGAAGTAACCACAGAATCCATACCATTTCGGAGCTGAAAGGGACTTAGAGATCTTACCCTGCTCTTGATTGAGCTCAGTCATGAAGACCGCAGGCTGTGAATCAAACAGACCCGAGTTAAAGCCTCAGTTTTAGCACTTTCTAATCTTTGTGACCGTGGAAAAATTTCTTCATCTGTCTTGGGCTTGGATTTCTCTTCTTTAAAATAGAGGTAGAGCCATAAAAAAAGAATGAAATGCTGACATGCTACAACATGGGTGAGCCACGAAAACATGTTTAATGAAACAGGCCAGACACAAAAGGACAAATATTAAATGCTTCCATTCTATGAGTTCCCTAGAATTGGTAAATACATAGAGACTGAAAGTAGAACGTGGCTGTCAAGGCTTGTGGGGGAAGGGAAGGGGGTGTTAGTGTTTAATGGGTATAGAGTTTCTGTTTTGCAGGATGAAAGAGTTCTGGAGTGTGAATACAGTGTGCAACAGTGTGAATATTCTTAGGGCCACTGAGGTTTACACTTAAAGTAGTTAAAATGGTAAATTTTGTTATGTATACTTTACCACAATAAAAATGTTTTTAAAAATGGAGGCAATAATAAAGTAGTTGGGAGGAATAAACAAGAGGAAATACATAAAGAGCTTAGCATAGTGCCTGACAAATAGTAAATGCTCCACAGATATTATTGATGAGTGATATTATAGGTCAAAAGCTAAAGCCCTGGGAGAAGAAGGAACTTGCCCAAGGTCACATGGCTTCAAAGTACCAGATGGATTGAAAATCAGGCTTTCTGCTTCCCTCTCCAGTTCTCTGTTACATCATGCCTGAGTTACTTCTATGCCCTTAGAAATGTTCTCTTTTTGACCCAGGGGTACCTAACTAAGGCTAAAAGGCTTACAGCTTAATAGCCTGAGAGATGATGCTCTTTACTTCTAGATACAAAGAAAACAGAGCCCTTAAAACTCTAATTTTGCTTTCTTCCCCTTTTGCTGCTCTTGATGTCAGTCGACTTCCATTTCTCCCTCTAGATCTGTTTGGCTGTTGTCCTGGTTTCTCCTTCTCACTAAATATCTGGGTTTCTGATCGTTTCCTCTATTTCCCAGATGCACTAGTTTACATTTTCCCTATTCATGTCCCTTATGTTCTCTAATCCAGATTTCTAGACTCTGTAGGGGAGAGAGATTTTTTTCTCTCCAGAGCTGTTAAGTAAATAGACTATTTCCTTCTCATCACTTATGTGCAATAACTATTCTGTTAGGTTTTGGTGTTCTGGTCAAAGAAGCTGAGCAAAAACATGGCTGGTAGCAGGTTTTACAGACTGTTTCTTGGTGACATCTTAGGTCACTGCAGAGGTGAGGCTTTTAAAATGTGCAAGAAAGGCTCAGCATTTGCTTATCACATAGAGGCAATGTTGCTAAGAGGCAAAGACTCCTGAAAACCTCAGTGGCACCCTAGCCTACTAAATATATGTCTGCAGATGCTCATAATGATGGCCATAGTTTCACAGGTGCGCCAAGGAACACATATAATAGCCCACAAACAAGAGCCTTCCCTACCTAATTTTGGGGCACACAGAATAAGAAAATGTCTCTGAGGTGAAAGGAAAATCAGGAGCCCGAAGATCGCATAAGCAAATAGAAACCCTTTCTGTGGAAAAGGAGGAAATGAGAAATGTACATATCTCATAAGAGCAGGAAGAAATTTTAGCTTTCATCAAACACAGCTATCACATCTTAGAGATGAGACCCAGTGACACTCCATCTAACCCCAGGATCTTTCACTTTCAGGACCATGCTAATCAGAAAGCCTTTAAGCTTTCATAAGGCAGACCTTAAGAGGTTACTACCATGTACTTTTTTTAAGTATTAAGTTTTTGAGGATATGTTTGTTGACTTTAGTGAGAAAGAGAGCGGGGAGAGGGAGAGAGACAGAGACAGAGAGAAACATCAGTGTGAGAGAGAAACATCCATTGGTTGCCTCCCATATGCACCCCAACCGGATCAAACCTGCAACCTAGGTAGGTATGTGTCCTCCTGACCAGGAATCGAACCTACAACCTTTTGGTGTACAGGATGATGCTCCAACCAACGGAGCCACCTGACCAGGGCAAGTCACTACTACTTTCTTGCTCCTTACATTTATGTTCCTGACTTTCACGGCTCAAAGGCAATATTTCAATTGAAATTTGTTTCTTACATGGGATTCAAGCCTACCCTGCTTCTATGGAGATGGCTTTGGAGCAGCATCTTCCATGCCCTCAAGTGCTCACAGCCCCAAGTGGGATCTACAGTTTGAGGGGCTTGAGAAACCGCTCAGGCAGTTGCTAAAGATTCCTTTTGACTCCCTCACAGATTTTTTCCTCAGCTGTGGTATAAGAATGGGTGAGCAGACTTGGGAGAAGTGAGAGGATGCCTCTTGGGTTGGGGGAGATTCAGCATTGTTCCATAATCAAGCCAGCAGGGGAGCAGGACTGTGAGGCAACTATGAGGGTCTGAGAGAAGTTTCCTGTAGAGCAGGAGGAGGAAACATCCCGCCTGCAGAGGCATTAAGAAGGGCTAATGTGTCCCAGGAGGGAACAATGTCACCACCATGAGCCTCTAAATATGGGCACAGTGGGATCCCAGCCAAGCAGTGACTCTGAGGAGGAGGTGTTCTGCCCAAACACAGTATGTCTGTTAAGGTTGTTCCATAATACAAGGAGTACTGATGTGCTCTCAAGTCATTTTTTTTACAACAGTGGAAAACCAAACCCATGACTTAGTTTTGGCCACTTCAAATACATTCTCCTAGAGCTTTTCATGGTGCACATCTCATAAAGAAATGCTGAAGTTCACGAAGAGATTCCTGAGCTTTGGTTGTGTTTCAGCACTCGCAGGAAGTGCCACTGTTTTAACATAGAATGCTAATAACAGTGCTCACATGCATTTAGTCGTTATTTATGCGAGTTATTTTTCCAAGCACTGTACATATATTAACTCACTTTGATTCTCCCAATAACCTAAGGAGGTGGCTAGTATATGCATCCCCATTTTACTGGTGAGGAAACTGAGGCATAAAGTAGCAAAGTAAACCAAGTAAGGATGCACAGCTAACCACATAATGGAGCCAGGATTTGCATCCTGGAAGTCTGGCTTCAGAACCCTTGTGCTTAATCCTACACTAAATTGTTGGGTGAATCAACTGTTTGCTAAGTAAATAGTTGATCCCTGAGCCAGGACTTTCAGATGTCACAGTGAGCACATGTGCAGCCATATCACTAACGTGTATGTCCAACGCTTGCTTGATCCTAAGAATTACCTGGATGTTTACAAAGATACAGATTCTCAGACTCTAGCCCAGATCTACCCATCATACAAGTTTGGAAAGCCTAATTCAGTTGAATGAGCAGCACCAGCCCTGGGAATCAGGAAACCTAGGTTTTTGTCTTGATTATGCCTGTTTCAGAGGCTTTGGGCAGTGTCGCTACTCAGTACCCTGGTTGCTCTACTGTCTGCCTTTTACTGGAATGTTCTAAGAATATAATGAACTCTCTCCTCCCCCATAAAGAAAATCTGTTACTTAAAAAACAGATGATGATATCCATATAAAATGATACACATGTGTTAACAGGTATATGAACTCATACCACTTTTCTTAGCTTGGCCTCCCTTGCAGTCCAAACCTAAGCTCCTCATCCAGACCTCTTCTTCAGTCTCTACCCCAGGTGACACGGATACTCATCCCGAACCTGGCTTCATCTGACCGACATTAGCTCTCTCCCTCTGGGAGCTCTGATCTGCTCTCAGCTCAGCTCAACAATGAGAAACTTTTTTCTCTTCTCCCTCAGGGGAACCTTCACGTTTTTCCAATTCATTCTCTTGCAACCCAACTCTCCAGAAAGAAAAGGGGGGAAAATCCCACCCCTAAGAGACAGTCTTCAGGTCTGAGGACGTTACTTAGCAACGGGCACAAAGACCAGTGAGCAAAGGGGGACCTGGGGAGAAAACTCTTGGGTGGGGAAACAGAACCAGTTTGAAAACTCCATTTCAACCAAAGAAAAACAACAAGGAAAACACAAACAGAATCAATCTTGAAAAAGCCAAGTGGGGCTTCTCCCCAGCACAGGTCATCTCCTTAGTCGCCACATCTCAACTCCTTCAAACACCCCCGGTGACTATGTCCTCCCCCCCGTTTTTTTTCCCATGGCCTTGGGGCCCTCCCCTTGCCCTGGTCTGACCCACACAGGCTTGGACACACAGCTCCCACCCGCACTCCCTCCCCAGGCACCCACCGTTGTCAGATGCGCTGGGACCTTCGCAGTCCGAGATTAACTGTTGGGGTTTCCGCTGCTTTCGCCTAGACATTCCCGGGTACAGAGAGGTGGGAGAGGGAGGGGCGACGCTCACTTAGTCTTAACTGGGGAGACGTGGTCTGGTTTCCCCCTTGGGTCTGAAGCCAACTGATGCCTCTTCCCCAGTGCAAATCACTGTGAAGCAGAGATGTTCTCTCTTCCCAGAGATAGACTCACCTCTCTCTCTCTCTCTCTCTCTCTCTCTCTCTCCCCTCCCTCTCTCTCTCCCTCTCTCCTCTCTTCTTTCTCTCTCTGATTCTGTCTCTGACTCTCTTTCTCAATCTCTGCAAGTCTTTAAAGGGGAGACGCCCCCTTTTTTTTTTCTTCAGCTTCTTCCCTACGGTTCTGCAGCTCCCATTGTAAAAGCAAAAATCCTAATCTTTCCGCACACTCTTTTCTTTTGTACTGCAGAGGAAAGGGTTTAACCCTCTCCTCCCTGCCGGGGCCGGGGCCGGGGCCTCTCCCCATGCTGTCTCTTCAGAAAATGTCCTTCACTTATTTTTCTAACTCTTCTTCCAAGCTCTTCACAGTGCTTCTGGTTCTTTCATGATTCTCTATCACCTTGTTTGATAATGTGACTACTTCTGGGGTATAAGCTGAAATAAGAACTTTCTGGTGTATCCTGATAATGAGACCAAGAAGTCAGATACCTCCAGTCAACAATGGGTGTATAAAAATTTGGCAAAAAGTAAAGATGAATCGTCAATATAATAATAACTTAATGTATGTAGAACTCTTTATAAATTTTTAGAATGTTTTCATGCGCATGCCATTTTTTTTATTACAACTCTGAGATTAGCATGGTGGGTTTTACCACTCCCATTTATAGATGATCTTCTTTATAAATGAACCAAAAGGCTCAGTGAAGTTAAGTAATCTATCCAAGATTGCACAGCTATGATGTAACAAGATGGGCCTGGAAGCCAGGTACATCTGACAGTTGGTCTAGCATTCCCCGCCCTCCCCCCATCCCAATACTGTTAAAGGTATACTATGCCAACACATTTCTAGCATGAAAAAAAATGATTGATTTTTTTAAAAGATTTTTATTTACTTATTTATTTTTAGAGAGAGAGGAAGGGAGGGAGAAAGAGAGGGAGAGAAAAATCAGTGTGTGGTTGCCTCTTGCACACCCCCTACTGGGGACCTGGTCAGCAACCCAGGCATGTGCCCTGACTGGGAATTGAACCAGCAATCCTTTGGTTCACAGGCCCGTGCTCAATCCACTAAGCTAGCTATACCAGCCAGGGCTAAAGTGATTGATTTTTAAGAATCTCATTTAAAATAACAACTGAGGTGCATGGCTTTTCTGTCTCTCCCATTCCTGTCCAGCTCCCAGGTTTGCAGGGAGGCCACCTCTGAGAAGATGATGTAGATGAGTGGAAGCAACAACGAGGCACCTTGAGCTCAATTTAAAAGAACTTTCTCATAGAGTCATGAACTCTCCAGTGAATTTGTGAGCTCCCTGTAATATAGTCTCACAGAGGCTGAAAACAATTGTCAAGGATTCTGTGGGAAGAATGTCCTATTGGACATGAAGTTGGACTTTTAAGAATATCTTCCATCTCTAAAATACAACCTTTGGCAACTAACCAAATCTCTCTCTGCCTGCACACTTAAAGGTGATTCATTTTTTGTTCTTTAACTTCTGGCTGTGCTATTCCTGTTTGAATTGTAGTAATACTGCACTACAGAGCATAGAATATCCAGATATGCCCTATGTTCTAGCCATAATGCCTAGGGTCTTTTTCTTTTAGCCTTATTTACCCTTTACTCTTCTAGGTGAGATGAGAGAGCATCTGAAACACCATCAGTTAGAAAGTGGGAATTATTTTCCCCTTTGTAGTTGAGTGATGGAAATCTCTGATGGCTGCATCTTCAGAGAAAAGCAAAGCACAGCTCACTTACAGTGTTGGGTGCAAACTTGAAGTTCCTTTCATTTCTTCACTTACACAAGTCCAGGCCAGCCTGGAAATACTAAGAGAGGGAAAGAGACAACAGATGGTAGAAGGATTGCTGGTGATAAATGAAGCAGGTATCCCCATCGCAAGTGATTTGGGAAGCACTCTGATCTTTGCTTTGGAGTTCACTGAATCTCCATTATTTTCCCAGTCCTTTGGGGTCAGGACCCTGGGTGGCTCCCTCACATTCCACCCTTGGAACTCTTGCTGACATTGTTTTATTCATCTTGTTCACTTTCCTGTGGTAAACAGGTGCAGTTGTCACTAAGCTATCATTGTAGGAGAAATGGGAACACTGAGGCCAGGAAAGCTTAGAATTTCTCAGTGGAATTGTCGCTCTTTCATCCCACTGTACTTCTTTCTTGAGAAGTAGAAAGGAGAGGAAGAATACATTTTTCTGTTTTTCTCAGGAGCCTATGAAGTCTCCAAGGGTAGGTTTGGGGGTCTAATATTGATTTCTTTCCTGGGTCTTATCTGTCCTGTCTTTTCCTATTTTTTTTTTCCACCCTCCTTCTTGCTGGCCTTATTTTGAAAGGAAGGGCTCTTCCCTTCCTCTCCTTTCTTCCGCCCTCCCCCATTTACCATTTTTTTCCCTTTTACCTCTTTCCACTGTGGCCTCTTGACCTCTCCACAGAGTTACAAAAGTAAAATCCTTGAAGAGATGCTGCTGTGGGAATGTTAATGAGCCTTCACCACAAAGGGGCAAAGACTTTACTTCACTGAGTTGGAAAAAAGCCCCTTTGAAAAGGGGTTTCTGTGTGTGGTGAAGTGGAGAGGGGAGGGGAAGGAGAGAGGGAGGGAGGGTGAGAGAGAAAAGAAGGGAGGGAGAGAAAGAGGAGAGAATGAGAGGCAGGGGGAGGAGAGAGAGAGAAAGAGAGAGAAGGAGGAAAAGGGAGGGAGAGAGAAACTTAATAGCAGAAGAAAATATTGAAACAACACTTTACTTGTTTCAATTGATTTGGTGATTTGAATTTTGGAAAATGTTCCATGGTCTTTTGACCTTGTAAATGAAGCACTTTCATTCTCAAGAAGGTGAAAAGACACTGAAGGGCACTGAAGATAATAAAGGATATGAAAAAGGGACCTATCCTGGCACCCTACCCCCAGTTTCTTCCCACACGTGTGGGAACCTGAGAGACTCTAGGGGAAATATTCTAGATGGGAGGAGCTGGTGGTAAAGATGAGTTCTTTCTTCTGGCTTTTGGCTTCATATATTTTCTAAGATTATCAACAATTTCTATCTTGGCTTCCATATTGGCTTTGGCCTAATGATATTTTCTCTCTTCAGGAATGGCTTAAAGTACTTTCAAGCCAGACCTCTCAAACATAATCTTTGCATCTTTCATTTGTGAGCACCAGTTGCCTCGGAATTAGTTAAAATGGATGTTAAGGTATTTTTAGTGTCAACATTAAGTCCTTAAAAAGTAAAGATATGTTGTTGCTCTTTAAAAGAACGCCAGTCATTATATTTAAGTTTCAGAGATTTTCCTACATATTGTCTTGTGATGTCAGCCCAACACTCCATAAAGAAGCCCAGAATCGAGAGGAACAAAGAGAAGGTGGTTGCAATGAGATTCTTGGAAGAGAGAGACGGAGAGCTAGTGGGGAATGCTAATTCTCAGAGTTCTGTACATTCCTCTGGATTAATCATATGGGGAATCATATGGGGAATTTATCTGGAATTCACATTCCTGGCCTTCACCCTAGATCTATTTAATCAGAACCTCTGGGAGTGGGGCCTAAGACATCTAAACAAGCTCTTAAACGATTCTTTGCAGAGTTATGTCTGAGACAGTTGCACTTGACCGGTGGCTTCTAAACTGTGGGCTCTAGACTCCTAGAGATGCTGTTGCGAGGAAATCCAGGCACACGTGAAGTGAGCCTGGCATGTGGCCCAAATATGTAACATGCCTCTCAAATGTATATACTCCTGTTGGCCAAATGTTTGTTAATGTTATTCAGATTAATACACTTTTAACTCATTTAAAGAGTTTCTAAATTCCTAATGGCTTTTGCCCTAAAAATACAACTATAGTTGTATGGGGATCCAGCACGTTTTTTGGCATTTCATTCAAGGCCTCTTCTTTCAGGACAATATTCTGCTCTTAGCATTCCTCTTTTACTACTTATAGAAGAGTCGGCATTGTGGAGGCATTTCTTCTACCTCTGAAAGAGTTAGAATCCTATGAGAAGTCTGATTTTAATTGCAAAAGAACTAAACTAGGAATCTAGAAACACATGTAACCGTAGCTTAGGTACAAGGACGTTCTGTGTGTCCTTTCAATATATGATCTGATTTAATCTTTAAAATAGCTTTGCACCCCGGCTGGTGTGGCTCAGTTGGTTGGAGCATTGTCCTGTGCACCAAAAGGTCGCAGGTTCAATTCCTGGTCAGGGCACATACCTAGGTTTTGGGTTTGTCCCAAGTTCTAGGTGGGGGCAGGTGTGGGAGACAACCTATCCATGTTTTTCTTTCACATCAATGTACACCCTCCACCCCTGCCATCTCTCTCTCTAAAATCAATAAATTTATCCTCGGGTGAAGATTTAAAAAATAGCTTTGCAAAAGAAGCATTGTGCAATCCCCATCTCAGACATGCAGAACACCCCATTTTACAAACAAGAAAACTGAGACTTAGAGAAGCAAAGTAGCTTTCTTGTTCAAGGTCTCCTAGCTGACAAATGGCTGGTTAACATTTGCCCAAGCAATGCCTGTTTGGACAGTCTGTGTGCTTTTGTTTTTGGTTTTCTTTTTTCACCACAATGTGGCACCTTATTGCCATTCTGCTGATTTCTGCTTCTGTTGTAGGCCTCACTTTCAGGCTAGAGACCTGGAGAATGACACAGACTTTCAACTTCCAAAGAAAATTTGAAGAACTTCAATTAATATCTGCAACAAATTATGCTTCTTCTAATTCCATATACTATCACATGTTTTTTGTCTTCTCCCATTAAGAGAGTAAGGCAGTAAAGAGTAAGGAAAGAGTGCCCTTCTCAAAACTTCGCTAAATGAGAAAGTGCTGGCAAACAATCCCTGGTCTTATTCGATGATTTTCCGCCTGGCCTCTTTCAGGTGGCAGTTGCCATGGCATTTTCAGGGCAGAGGGAGGGGGTGAAGATCAAGGAGAGTCATTCAGACTGAGTCTTGTCTGGTGTTTCTTTTCAGAGTTGATTCTGCAAAGGATGATGGAAATTTAAACATTCATAAGAGGACAAACAGAACTTATTCTTTTTGCTTACCTTCATTTCCCCATGTTACTTACGTTAAATAAAAGGGGAAACAGAGTTTGTGAAGAGGACAAGATAATGGAAAAGGAAAGGGAGGTTGTCACAGGGGAGGGCCATGAGCCCAGCAGGCAGTGGGAGAAGGCTAGGATGGGGGTGGGGAGGAGAGTGTGTGAGTCTGTGTGTGTGTGTGTGTGTGTTCAAGGGAGACACTATAGGGACAATTTGTTAAAGTTCTGGGGATCCTGAGGTTGGTCATTTGAAAGAAAAATAATAAATCAATGAAGGATGGGAAATTAGGGACAAACAGTAAGGGTGAATGGGGCATGATGAAAAAGGCCAAGAAAAAAAAAGAGAGAGACGCCCTGGCTGGTGTGGCTCAGTAGATTGAGCGAGGGCCTGCGAACCAAAGGGTTGCTGGTTTGATTCCCAGTCAGGGCACATGCCTGGGTTGTGTGCCAGGTCCCCGGGGTGGGGGGACACACATGAGAGACAACCACACATTGATGTTTCTCTCTCTTTCTCCCTCCTTTCCCCTCTCTAAAAATAAGTAAATAAAATCTTTAAGAGAGAGAAACCAAGCCATGAGAAAGGAAAATAAATTCAGAGTGATGAGAAAGAGTTCAGTCACAGAGGCAAATCTTTGGAGGAACAGGAACATATGGATTGAAGTATGTCAGAAAACATGAATAACTGACAACATATAAAAGAAAGAAAGAACCTTTCAGAAAGGTTCCTTTATGAAAGAACCTTTCAGAAAGAACCTTTATGAAGAAGAGCAAGTGGACTACCAAAGACTTTGGAGCCGAAAGGGGCCATAGGGATCTTCTCCCGTCTCTTACTTTTCACATAAGGAAACTAAAAACAAGAGAGTTTAAGTGACTTTTCAAAAGATTCTCAGAACCATACCTTATCTCGGGGAATTTCCCTTTCTCCTACACTATGGAACTGGAGAAGAAACAAGGCAAAAATGAGTGGGAAACCAAGCACAAGCAAAAATTAAAAAAAAAAAAAAAGATCTTAGCCCTGGCCAGGTAGCTCAGTTGGTTAGAGCATCATCCAGATCCGCCAAGGTAGTGAGTTCAATCCCCAGTTAGAGCACATATAAGAATCAACCAACGACTATATAAATGGGTGAAATAACAAGTTGATGTTTCTCTCTCTCAAATCCATGAATAAAAAATTTAAAAAAATAGATCTTAAATTCATTTCCCCTTCCTCTCTGGAAATTATAAACTTTTTTTTCTTGTGGGGACCATTGCATTTTAGAAGCTAATTCCATGCCAGTAACTTCATACCTTAAACTATTTCAGTCAGATAATAATTCCTTCTGCACTTTAGAGTCTATTCCCAGGAACGGGAGTCTTTAGTGACTAAATACTGAGAAAGTTCTTGATGATGCCTAACTGATTACTAGTTATATTTTAAGTGCAGATCCTTTAAGTCTGCTCTTAGTAGAGTTTATTCATTCACATTGATTTGTTCAACAAATATCTGTACAACAGAAAATAAAATACATGCTGCCCAGATTATTATTCTGCAGAATTTTTGGACTTCAATCTTTTAAAAACTTATTTATTGATATATTTTTAGAGAGAGAGGAAGGGAAGAAGAGTGGGAGAGAAACATCGAATCAATCAGTTGCCTCTTGCAAGCACCCTACTGGGGACCTGGCCTGCAACCCAGGCGTGTGCCCTGACCTGGAATTGAACCAGTGACCTTTCAGTTTACAGGCCGGTGCTCAGTTCACTGAGCCACACCAGGCAAAGGTGGACTTCAATCTTTTGGTGATATCTCTGTTGTTGTTTTATATTATTTCCATTTCCAAACTATTTGAAAGCCACTGCTTTATTCATCATCTAACTGGGATAATTTGTGCCAGGACTCTTAGGGACTTCTGATGTGGCTCTTCTTCCTCAATCCTGGAACTGGTTCTATGGCCTCAAAATGAGTTAGGACACATGGTTCCCACGGAACTGATTAGAGCAAGCTTACTATGACAGAAGATAGTTCAAAGTAAGGAGAGCTGATGGGGTAAATCAATGCCAGAACCCTTGAGGAGAACCAGGAGGAGCTGAAGACCCCCACAGGGAACCTGAAAGTCCAAAGAGGCTGGAATAGGATGGCAAACAAGTTAACAGTTAAAGGAGTTAAAAACTGGAAGGATTACTGTGACTATTGACTTTATTGGACCTGTGGGTTTGAGGTAAATGGCAACTGGCTTAAATATGGAAGATCAAAATGCATGGTAAGGACTGTAGTGTATATTGTGGAGAATCCTGTGTTTCACTGCAATTGAGCTTTTCTATGAGAATGGATGGCAATTTAGTACTTATATTATTTAATAATCATATACTGTTCCATTCATTATTCTTTGTCTATCTTAAAATGCATTGTGCATTTTCTTGACCCCATGATCCACTTAATCCCATGGAATTTAATGAGGTTCAAAATGTACTATTCATCTTGTGGATGCTATCTCTCTCCTCTCTGTCTCTAGATATTGCTACACACACACACACACACACACACACATACATATATATATATATATATATAGAGAGAGAGAGAGAGAGAGAGAGAAAGAGAAATATGTATAGTTTAAATGTTTGCCCAGTCAGGGCACATGCCTGGGTTGCAGGCCAGGTCCTCAGTTAGGGGTGCTCAAGAGGCAATCACATATTGATGTTTCTCTTCCTCTCTTCCCCTCTGTCTAAAAATAAATAAATAAAATATTAAAAAATGTTTATACAAACTTGAGGAGAGGGGGTCACTGGATTTAGAGCAGATACCTCTGTTACCATCTTTTGATCAAACAATAAATGTTACCAGGGTATGTATAAGTTTGCAAAATATCAGATGGAAGTGTGAAAGAAAAGAGAGGGTAAAGAGGGAGACTTGGGAGAAATAGGCCTGTTACTCAAGAAGAGTTACTCTTTCTATCACTTACCCCATCTCTATACTATAAAGCTCAGCCATCCTTCTGCACACATCATTTCTAAGCTGTCCATCTTAATTTAGTCAGCTTGAAATGCTAGTATTAGCTTTATTTTCTTGAAATGGAAGAACACTTTCACTCACTGGCCAAGGTACCTGAAAAATAGCCCTGGAAAATAAACTAGGCCCTGGCCTGGTTGGGTAGCTCAGTTGGTTAGAGCATCCTCCCAATACACCAAGGTTGCAGGTTCAATCCCCCATCAGGGCACATGCAAGAGTCAACCAATAATGCACAGAGAAGTGGAGCAACAAATTAGTGTTTCTCTTTGTCTCTCTCTCCCCCTTCTCTCTAAAAATCAGTCAATAAAAGAAAAAGAAAATAAACTCAATAAAATCACATTACATAATTCAAAATCTTAGAAAACAAACAAGAGTGTCAAAACTATTACAACACTATGAAAGCCCTTCTAAATGTAAGGACTTTTATTTTATTTTAATTAAAACAATTTTTTACATTTGTTGTCCTGGCTGGTGTGGCTCAGTTGGTTGGAATGCTGTCCTCTAAACTGAAAGGTTGAAAGTTTGATTCCTGGTCAGGACACATGCCTGGGTTGTGGGTTTGGTCCCCCATAGGGGTGCCTATGAGAGGAAACCAGTTGATGTTTCTCTCTGACATTGATGTTTCTCTTCCTCTCTCTCTCCCTCCTTTCTCCTCTCTCTAAAATCAATAAGCATGTCTTTGAGTGAGGATAAAAAAATTTACTGATTTTAGAGAGAAAGAGGAAGGGGGAGGAGAGAGAGAAAAACAGTGATTTGTTG
>VMDR010010277.1:14262-31284 GCA_007922815.1 Macrotus californicus | reverse complement strand
AACAGTTGGATGTGCTTAGTAGAGAACTCCATTTACCTTTGTAATCTGGAGGAAGCTACTTAATCTCTCTGTGTCTCAGTCTGCTAATCTATAAAGCAGGATAGCTATATCATAAGGTTTATATGAGAAGGATTTAACTGAAATTATATTTTAAATGTTTAGGACAATATTCTAGCATGTGATACATATTCAACAGAAGTTGGGTATTATTTACTAGTGGATCTTCCAATTTTTACTATAACAAAATGGTAAATGTTGCATTAATTACTTTATTAATCTATTCAGAGATAGTACATTTTAAGATTAATAGTCTATTTCTCTAACATCGCATACCTAACCTGTAGGCAAATTCTGTCAGTTCTAACAGCTGAATGTAGAATCCCCTCACTCTTCCCACTCCCCACCCCAGTGTAAATTCCATGATTTCTCCTCTGGAGGTTTACTGCATCAGCTAGCTACCTAACCAGTATCCCTGCTTCCACCTTGGTCCCTACTGTTACCAGTGACCATAATGTAAACAGAGAATAGGATTTCTCTACCTTCCCATAGCTGTCTAGTCTGCAGTCTTTATAGTGGTCTACAATGCTCTGCATCATCTGGCATTACTTTATTTACCCCTCATTCACTGATCTCTAGCCATGCCCCTCTCCCCTTTAGAGCTTGCTCCTGCCTCAGAGACTCTGCATTTGCTGTTCCCTTTGTCTACAATATCCTGCTATTGATATTCTCATGGGCCTTCCACATCTCAAATGCTAAGTCAATATTCCAACATTACCTGATCAATGAAGCCTTTCCTGAACACCTTATTTGCAACAGTAATACTGTCCCTCGGCACTCAGTATTCCTTTTGTCTGCTTTACTGTTCTCCATTGCTCATCAACGCACCTGATGTGACCTGCATTTTATTTGTTTAGTTGTGCATTGTCTCTCTTCCCCCAAGAGAATCGAAATTCTACAGGGCAGAAATTTTGAGCTGATATATTCTTTGCTATTATGCGCAGTACCTAGAATGGAGTTGAGATCACAACAGATACTCAATAAATTTTGAAGAAAGAGCAAATGAACAAGTGAATAGTAATTTGAAATTACAAATAAAATGGAGGTACAAGAGAATTCATTTTACATTATTCTTAACAACACAGCCATGTGTTGCTTAATGACAGGTATATGTTCTAAGTCTTTTGTTTCAACACTGCAAACAAACTTTTTGCTTTGGCCATAATAACCATGGTCCTAGAAGGGACAGGCTTCTGTGTCTGGTCTTCAGACCGGATCATTAGAACCATGTCTGATATTGGCCTTTCTCAAAGTTTGATTAGTCTCACTGCCTTCAAAGAAGCAAATCCTCTAACAGTTTCTGTCACATTATACATGATCTTCAAGATCATAGCTATGGTGAAATGGAACATGCCAGACTGATGAGCAATAACCGTTACTGATTTTCTACCTTCAAATTCTTAATCACTTTTAATTTTGTTTTCAGGTCAATCACTTGACACGGTTTCTTACTGACAATGTTAGATACGAATTTTGTACTCTCAGGGGCTATGATGAACTAAACAACACAAGGTTATATCAAACATAAGAAAAAATGACACAAACAAGAGACAGCAAACAGTAGGTACATGAGGCTACTGACAACATAACAACAGATACTGTTTTTCAATAAACTGATCAACTGCTTCCCTCACACACCCTAACCGGGGATTGAGCCTCCAAACCTTTGGTGAATGTGACAATGCTCCAACCAACTGAGCCATCCAGCCAGGGCTCAGCAAACTTTTTTTAAAGAAGACTTTATTATTTATTTTAGAGAGAGGGTAAGGGAGGAAGAAAGATGGAGAAAAACATCAATGAGTGGTTGCCTCTCACCCGTACCCAACTGGGGACCTGGCCCAAAACCCAGGCATGTGCCCTGATTGGGAATTGAACTGGTGACCCTTTGGTTTGCAGGAGGCCACTCAATCCACTGAGCCACACCAACCAGGGCTAAACTCTTTTGTATAAGTAGAAAGAGTACACTCTAAAATAACAATAAAAGGACTTCTGGCCAAGATTGAAGAATAGGTAGATACATTTCACTTCCTTGCACAACCAAAAAAAGGCAACAACAAATTTAAAAAACAAAATATTACCAGATCTACCAGAAAATCAAACTGTATGGAAGTTTGACAACCAAAGAGTTAAAGAAGAAACATTCTTTCAGACTGGTAGGGGACAGCAGAGATGGGTAGCCAGGACAAGAGGACTTGTGGCAACTGTGCGGCTGGAGGACCAGGCTGTCTCACATCTGCGTGCACATAAACCAGGAGAAACAACTGGGAAGCAAGACAGACCGTGCAACCCAGGGTTCAAGCACAGGGAAATAAAGCCTCAAAAACCTCTGACTGTAAAAACCTTTGGGGGAAGCAATGGCAGGGGAAATTCCCAGTCTCAAAGGAGAGTTCGCTGGGGAGACCCAAAGGGTCCTAGAACGTACACAAAACTACCCACCCAGGAATCAGCACCAGAAGGGCCCAATTTGTTTGTGGGTAGAGGAGGAAGTCAGCCAAGAGCCAAGAGCTGAGCAAGCAGCATCGTTCCCTCTTAGACCCCACCCCACATACAGGGCCACAACCTAGCAAAGTGGGTTGCACCACCGTGGTGCATAGATACTAGGTAACAGTCAGACTTCCACACAGTTCGATTTTCTGGCAGATCTGGTTATGTTTTGTTTGTAAATCTACCCCAGCTAGGTAACAGGTGCATCATGACAAAAAAAATATGGCCCAAATGAAAGAACAAATCAAAGGTCTAAAAATAGAACTGAGTGATAAAGAGATAGTCAACCTATCAGATGCAGAGTTCAAAACACTGGTAATCAGAATGCTGAGAGAAATGATTGAGTATGGTCACAAAATAGAGGAAGAAGTAAAGGCTATGCAAAGTGAAATAAAGGAAAATGTACAGAGGACCAACCCAGGACTCAAATCAACAATCTGGAACAGAAGGAAGAAATAAACATTCAACCAGAAAAGAATAAAGAAACAAGAACTCAAAAAAATGAGAAGAGGTCAAGGAACCTCCCGGACAACTTTAAACTTCCAACATCTGAATCACAGGGGTGCCAGAAGAAGAGGAAGAGCAAGAAATGGAAAAGTTATTTGAACAAATAATGAAGGAGAACTTCCCCAATCTGGCAAAGGAAACAGACTTCCAGGAAATCCAGGAAGCTCAAAGAGTCCCAAAGAAGTTGGACCCAAGGGGGCACACACCAAGGTACACCATAATTACATGACCTAATATTAAAGACAAGGAGAGATCTTAAAAGCATTAAGAGAAAAGGAGACAGTAACCTACAAAGGAGTGCCCATAAGACTGTCAGCTGATTTCTCAAAAGAAACCTTGAAGGCAAGAAGGGGCTGGCAAGAAGTATTCCAAGTCATGAAAGGCAAGGGCCTATATCCAAGATTACTCTGTCCAGCAAAGCTATCATTTAGAATGGAAGGGCAGATAAAGTGCTTCCCAGATAAGGTCAAGTTAAAGGAGTTCACCATCACCAAGCCCTTATCATATGAAATGTTAAAGGGACTTATTTAAGAAAAAGATAAAAAACATGAACAGTAAAATGACAACAAACTCATAACTATCAATAACCTATCTAAAAGAAAACAAAAACAAAAACGAACTAATCAAACTAGAACTGGAACAGAATCACAGAAATGGAGATCACATGGAGGGTTATCAGCGGGGAGGGGGAGGAGGGAAAATGGGATAAAAGGTACAGGGAATAAGAAGCATAAATAGTAGGTATAAAATAGACAGGAGGAGGTTAAGAATAGTATGGGAAATGGAGAAGCCTAAAAAATTATATGATGACCCATGAACATGGACAAAAGTGGGGGAATGCTGGTTGGGGGCAGGTACAGGGCGGAGGGGAGTAAAGGGGAGCAAAAAACTGGGACAACTGTAATAGCATAATCAGTAAAATATATTAAAACACACACAAAAAATTAAAAAATAAAAAGTAAAAAATTAAATGAAATAAAATAAAAAGTACCCTAAATACATAAATCAGTAGCACAGTCATTTATGATTATCATCAAGTGCTGTGTCCTGTACATAATAGAATGTGCTGTACTTTTATACCACTGGCAGTGCAGTAGGTTTGTTTACACTAGCATCTCCACAAACATGTGATGTATCACATGATGATTTTAGGATGGTTATAACATCACAAGGGGGTAGGCATTTTTCAGCTTCATTATAACTGTATGGGACCACTGTCAAACATGTGGTTTGTTATTGACTGAAATGTTATGTGGCTCATGACACTATATAAAGACATCATACAACACAGTATCAAAAAATAATCCAATTAAAAATGGACAGAGGACCCAAATTGACATAGAAGACATAGAGGTGGCCAATGAATACATGAAAAGATGTTCAACATCACTCATCATCAGGGAAATGTAAATCAAAACTACAATAAAATATCGCCTCATACCTGTCAGACTTGCTAAATAATGTGGTACAGGACTGACTATATGTATGCAGGTGTTTACTATCCTTTACAATTTACACATTGCCACCACACACATTCCCTGATTTCAGCCTCATAAAAGTTACGTTTGATGGGCAGGGACAAAATCACCACCATTTTACAAAGAATAAAACTGAGGGTGAGGGAAGTAAATGGTGTACGTGGTCAATGCCCCCAGGAAATACCAGGAAACGAATGAAATGAGGACGGAGCCAGGTCCACTGGTCTTTCCAGCTACCTAGCTGCCTTACCAAGTACGTAAAAACCATGATGTAATTAACCTTAATAGTTAACTGGCTCATGGAATATTATGCCCATTTCCTTCCACTAAAAACACAGCAGGTAAATCTGATAATTCCATCTATGCGCAGAAGGGAACAAGAAGTGTGGAGGTTTGCTCTATAGTCTATCATTCTTCTTATGTTAACACTACACTTTTGATTTTTAACAGTACTTTTTCCAAATACAGCAGGCAGCAAAGTACATCAATTATGACACTACCATGTATGTGAAATCTAAGGTGTGCTGCTAGGACATACAGGTGGGGACCGAGCAGATGAACAATGCTTATTCACTGTCTAGTTTACAAGAAATAAAGTAAAATAAATGTAGGCTATTGTTTCAGTGCATTATTTAGATGAAGTCCCATATTCCTGTTTCGGGTTTTTTTTAAAAATGGCTTTCTATTGCCTACTAAATTGTCTATAAATTTTATCCTGCGGTTAGAGGGCTGCAACCCCAACCAACGCTAACAGACACCTGGATCCTTCCACTTCCTGTGTCCGTACATCTACCAAAGTGCTGCTTCAAGTTCACATTCCATATTTTACAACACTGAGGTCTTACACAACTACTGTCTATTTTTGGAACACCCTTATTTTGACTTGTCATCCATTTTCCCTTTAAGGTAATGCACTCACCTGCTTCAGAACAACTTTTGCCATTCATTGAACTCAGATTTGTCCTTCTAGGTTTTCACATCACCATGCCTTATATATAGTCAACTATATCCTTCTAAGCATCCAGAAGTCTCCTTTCTCCCTCAAACACACCCCTCCCACTTCTATCTTTGAAGCTACTTTAAGGATCAAGATTGAATCTTAGCTAGCTCAGAATTTTGATGAACTTTTTCCATTAATAATAATATTATTAACAAATTAATGCTGTATTAAGTTGTCATCAAATGCTGCTACTTACTGTAGGGTGGCCAAAAATGTAGCCATTCCAGTTGTGCTGGGGCACATCAGAGGCTCTGTGCCCTCCACAAATCCAGCTTTGAACTTCTACAAGTCAGTATGCCAAAACTGCACACCCGCCTATGAGCCTTATTTGGCAATTATTTCTTTTCTGCTTTGTCCACCAGATCCCAAGTTCAGTTGAGGAGAGTATCTTATAACAGGCCACAACATATTACTCCTCTCATAAATGCTCCTATTGCAAGTGAAGTAAATATAATCAACAGTTAGAAAAGAGGAACTGAGTCCACCTCCAGGCCTGGTTAAGCCTATCAGAGTCCTTTTATTCTCCTTGGCAGCAATTGATCAGGAACTCATGCCCATGCCAATCCAAGGTGACAGTTTTTATGCCCATACCCTACACTGGTCCAGAGAAGCAAAGGGAAGGACTTTTATTCTCTCTCTGGAGGAAAAATTCAGCTTGCTTTTCTGTGTTTCTCAATCTCCCCCCTCACTCTCCCACCTTTCTGCAATTAGCAAGCCCCCCCAACTGTTACTGGTAGCCATTCACAACTCAGGGATGACACTGATATTATGAATGCAAAGACTTGAGAAAGAAATTAACTGGATGTCCCAGGACAGGCAGCCCATTAAATCACTAAGTAAACAAACAAACCTGAGTCCCCCTCCCCACTGCTGGATTTCCCATATGTCAGCTAGTAAATTTCCTTTTTGGTTAAGCAAGTTCAAGTCAGGTTTTCTAATAGTTGTGGTTGAAAGCATCCTAACTTACACATTATCCACTGGAATTATCTACAAGTGGGGGAAAAAAAGACATCTTGGTACCCATTTCAACACCATATAACAAAACTTAATTTTAATGTGAGATTGACCTTATCAGTAAACAACACTATATAACTTTAGTTATTTGGGTAAACAAAACAAGATACAAATTGTTAATATGAAATAGCCCCATATAAAGTAACTCAATGAAAAGTTACAGTAAAAAAACCCAGAAATTTGATTGGCATCACCTTAATGTGTAATCACCAAAGCATGTAGGACTCAGAGACTGGATGCAAAACTGTTCCCTTAAAGCATAGTGCTGACATCGTCACCTAATGATAAAAGCAAAAATTTGGATTTCTGCTCGCATGAGAATAAGAGATGGAATTACTAAAGAGGGGTGTGCTCTAGATGCTGAGGGAATGCTAGAGTAAGAAAAAAATAGACATAGACTCTGAAGACCCTGATTCAGCTGTATCCACTACACACCCTTCTTCAATCAATAAAGCAATATATCCCGAGAGACAATGTCTCAATTTCCAGACTCAGACATCAGCTCCCTTATTAAATTCCAGACAACCTTTCTAGGAGGCCTTCTCAACTTCTTTGTAAAATGAAAAAGTTGAGTGTGTTCTTTTCTACTCTGGAATGCTAGGTCATGTAACCCATCAAAGATTCTTTTTTCTATTGTGTCCAATGAGGATTTTGATCTAAATACCTAGACTACTTACACCTCAATATTTATTCATAAATATTTATTAAGTACCAACCATGTGCAGGCCATGAACAAATGAAGAGATAAAATATAATCCTTACCTCCAGAGAATTACAGATCTATGGGAGGGCTGTTTAAAGTATAAAAATCTTAGTGAATTAAATGGATTCCTACAACTTTAGAAAACAGGTCCCAATTTTCTAAGAGGAAATTAACAAATTAGAATGATGATCTCCAAGTACCAGATTAATTTTAGAACTAGAAGGAAATGATGTCTCAAATCAGAGTAAGATGTTCTAAGTGGGTAATGAGGAACAGTTTCCAAAAATGATTTTTTTAAAAAAGATTGTGTATCTGAGTCTGCCCAAACCTGACTCACGACTCTCATCCTATTTCTTTCTTGCTTCCTATTTCCACCAAGAAAGCCTGAGCTAGTCAGAATCCTTCCTAATCTGCCTTGTGGATTAATTTAATATTTCCTTTGCCTCTTTATTACCCTTAAATGAACAGACTAGGAAACATGCTATTTATAAACTCTGAATCTCTGATGGCATACAAGGTCTGTCTGGAAACAGTCCAAGCATTGTTAACACAACAAGAATTGTTTGTACAACATCAATGTAACCTGGCAGCCAAGGAGAGGGGACTGGAATGTGCATGCATGAACAATGACAACTTCACTGTACCGTTGAGTGAGCATGTGTACTGTGTGGCCATCTCATTCAAAATACTGAGAGAGCAGAGCAACAAATCTGCATCAAATTTTGTGTTAAGCTTGAATGCTCCTCTGTGGAAACTATTCAGATGATTCAGAAGACCACAGCTATGGGCAACTGGTGATTGGCAGCTTCATCACGACAACGTGCCTGCTCACGCATCGTATCTCATGCAGGGTTTTTTGATGAAACATCAAATCACCCAGGTGACTCAGCTTCCTATGGCCCAGATTTGGCACTCTGAAACTTTTGGCTTTTCTCAAAACTACAATCACCTTTGAAAGGGCAGAGATTTTTGAGTTTTCTCCTTGAGGTTAGATTCTAGTTTCAAGTCCTTGTGGAACAAGAAAATGCTTGATATGATTTCAATGTTCTTGAATTTGTTGAAGCTGGTTTTGTGACCTATCATGTGGTCTATTTTTGAAAATGTTCCATGTGCATTTGAAAAGAACGTGTATTTTGCTTCTTTGGGATGAAAAGTTATATATACATCAGTTAAATCCATTTGATCTACTGTGTCCTTCAGTTCCACAATATCCTAACAGATATTTTGTTTGGAAGATCTATCCATTGTTGACAGTGGGGTATTAAAATCCCCTACTATAATTGTGTTGCTGTCTATATCTTTCTTGAAGTCCTCCAAGACTTTTTTTTTTAAGATTTTATTTATTTATTTTTTAGAGAGGGGAAGGGAGGGAGAAAGAGAGGGAAAGAAACATCAATGTGTGGTTGTCTCTCATTCCACCCCTACTGGGGTCCTGGCCTGCAACCCAGGCATGTGCCCTAGACTGGGAATTGAACTGGCGACCCTTTGATTAGCAGGCTGGCACTCAACCACTTAGCCATACCACCCAGGGCAAATTTTTCTTCTGTATTTGGGTGCTCCTTTGTTGGGTGCATATATGTTTACAATAATTATGTCTTCTTGATGGATTCTTTCTTGTCTGATATCAGTCAGTATTGCTATCCCAGCTCTTTTCCTGTCCAGTTGCTTGGAATATTATTTTCCAACCCTTCACTTTCAGCCTGTGTAGGTCTTTTTTTCTGAGGTGGGTCTCTTGTAGGCAGCATATGTGCAGGTCCTGTTTTCTTATCCATTCAGCTACCCTATGTCTTTTGATTGGAGTATTCAGTCCATTTACGTTTAAGCTTGTTATTAATACGTACATATTCATTGCCACTTTACCCCGTTTGTATCTGTGTTCCTTTCTCTCTCACTCTTTTTCTTCATCTTCTTAAAGCAGTCCCTTTAGCATATCTTACAGTGCTGGTTTGGTGGAGGTGTATTCTTTTAGCTCTCTTTTGTCTGGAACTTCTTATTCCGCCTTCCATTTTAATTGAGAACCTTCCTGGGTAGAGTATTCTTGGTTGAAGGTCTTTGCTTTTCATTACTTGGAATATGTCTTGCCATTCCCTTCTGGCTTGTAGTGTTTCTGTTGAGAAGTCAGCTACTAGCTTTATCACGGCTCCTTTGTATGTTACTCCTTGTTTGTCCCTTGCTGCCTTTAAGATTCTCTATCTTTGAATTTTTCCCATTTTAATTATGATGTGTCTTGGAGTGGGCCTCTTTAGGTTCCTCTTGATTAGAGACTTCTCTGGTTCTTGGATTTGTGTGACTTTTTCTCATCAAATTAGGGAAGTTTTCCATCATTACTTTTTCAAACAGGTTTTCTATCCATTGCTCTTCTTCCCTTTCTGGTATTGCTATTATATGGATATTATTACATTTCATGTTGTCCTACAGTTCCCTTAAGCCCTCTTCATTCTTTTTGAGTCTTTTTTTTTCCTTTTCTTCCTTTCTCTGGGAGTTTTTTTCTACCTTCTCCCCTAGCTCACTGATTTGATCCTCTGTTTCATGTACCCTGCTTTTGATTCCTCCTCCTTCATTTTATCTTGGCTCTTGTTGACAGTTTCTATGTCCTTTTACATGCTGATATAGTTTGCAGTAAGTTCCTCATAGCTTCCTTGTAGTTTTTGGCAATTCTCACTGAGTTCATTGAGCTATCTTATAACCACTGTTTTGAATTCAATTTCTGATAGCTGACTTGCCTCTATTTCATTTAACACTCTTTCTGAAGATTCCTCCTTTATTTTGATTGGGGGTTGTTTCTTTGTCTTGCCATTATTTGTGAGACTCTTTCTGTTTCCTTTTGCTTCTTACACTGATCTGTTGTTTTGACTTCCTGAGTTTGTGGTGTGAACTTCTATGGTAAGAAACTGTGAGATTCAGTGGTGCAATCTCCTTGATTTCCTGAACTCGATGCTCTTGAGATGCCCTCTATGCCGTTTATGTTGGCTCTCTGGATGTCACTGGGTTTTGACTGTTGTTGGTTCGTTCTTTTGTGGGTCCTTCCCTACAGCTGGTTGACTGAGGGTCACTCCTTCTACCACATCTTTTATGCTGTTGTACAGGTGCTGCCAGTACAAAACCACAAAGCCTAGGGAAGAAATCCACACTTGCAAAAATAACTACCCACCCCCCAAAATCCCAGTTGTCAACAGCAAATGAACCAGTATTAAAAAGAGTGTAAAGAGATTGACTATTATAAAAAAGGAGAGTGAATATGAGATGACCTAATGAGAGAAAAATTATTTTGAGAGGGTAGAAGGAGGAGCACAAATAGGAGTTGGGAGTCAGAGCAATGCAAAAAGTGAAAGTAAAATCTACATCATGAATACCATTTGTTTAATTGCCAGCCACTGGTGACTCACTGGTGATTCAATGAATGTGTCTGTTAAAAATCATGTCTCATGTCACTCAGTGCTTTACTTTCACAGTTGGGTTTTTTAACACAAGTTAACCACTGCCAGATAGTGAAAATCCAGGTGTGCTCTATTTCTCTCATTCAATATATTTATGATTCCTCCCATTTTGACATCATTTAAAACCATACCTTCATCTCACTCAAGGATAAACTGTGAATAAGATACAACTAAAAACATACATTTATGAAATGACCATGGGCCATTATATCCAGAGTGTTAACACATTTTCTTAATCAGTGACCCTGGAAATAGTTACAAAAATTATAAATTCTTAATGATTATAATGCCACCTAAGGATCATAGGAGACCAAGCCAAAAATCTTGTTTGAAGTCCAATGAATTGTTTCTTTAACATGCCTCTTTCCCTGCAATTTTTCAACCCCCCCCATAAAAAAGGTGGGGTACAGGGATTCATGCTGGCTTTCTCTAAACTCTCTCTTCTCTTCTCAATGCTTATGATATCACTTGTTCTAAAATATTGTACAGGGCCCAAATGTAAGTTTACAAAATTTACTTACATTGTTTTTGTTATTAAAGCCAAAATAGATTACCTCAAAGATAAGTCCATTCTCTACAGGCAGGTAGGTGTTCCTTTCTAATCTATTCTTTCTCCTTGAACTTCTACCCCATCTGTCAAATCTCAATGTCCCTAGTTTACTTAAACCTCATTTTGCTTTACAGAGAGATCAAATGCAAAATTGGAACTAATGATTTCTGCATTCTGTGTCACCCAGAAATATACCATCCACCACTGGCAGTAATCACCATTCTCAGAACAAAATTTACAAGTGCTTCTGCTGCTGCTTTTTTTTTTTAAAGATATCTGAGATTTGTTAGAACTCTTTTTCAAACCACCACTAAACAAGCCCTCCAGTATCTAAAAGCTAAAGCTTAAATCAACTCAACCTTCTGTTGTCGGGCAGACCATCCCAATGCAATCAAGAAAGCTGGGGGAGTGCTCAGCTTCTGTCTAGTTCCCAGGAATTGGTGCCCTGGCCAATGGATATACAATCAGCCATTACCAGTTTTTTGGTGGTTGTTTTAAAGGCAACGGGCAAAAGAACAACCCCTTGTAACAGATAACAAGAGACACTGGCCAAGAACTGGCACCATCTGCTAATATGTGAAGGAATGATGTTGAAGAAAGGTTAGAGATGGGGCACATGGGACACTCTGCCTTTAATCATCTGCTTTATTGTTTGCTCCTGTTTATGTTCAATAATTTGATAAAATGATAGAAATACCATTTTTACGTTCAAATAAAAAGATGAAGGGAGGACAGAGTTGAATTATTTATCCCTCCTGCCTCTTCATTACAAACAATGCTCACATCATCCTTCTAGCTGAAGAAGGCAAACATTCCACTCTGAGATAAGAGATTACGAAGGTATTTTCTAATGTTCACTGGAATTAAACGTCCCACTGCTGTTCCTTCTGTTTTGTGAGACTAAATTTAATTTGCACAAATGTACACCACTGATATTTTATCCATAATGTCCTGACTTAGCCCTTTACAAGAACATTTAAATACTAGAATAGAGGACAGGTAAAGAGGAATAGAGGACATGATTACAGCAAAACCCAAGGGCCTAGTAACACAGAATACAAAGTTCATTTTGATCCCACTTTTGTCTCCCTTTCTAACTCTTGCCATTCCATCCTTTCCAAATTATACTTCAGTCACCCTATTCTGACAGTTACCTAATTGTACCAAAATGAATCTCATTTCTTTGTACAGACTGTATTGATATAAAGCTTATCTTGAAAAAAATAAATTTGTTCCAATGCAACTGATATAGTAGGAACAATCTGAGCATAACATGAATTTTGCATTTCCTTGCATATAATTTCATATGCAAGAAATGCTAGGTGAACTGAGAAAACTGTACCGAGTTGAACTAACCTGTGTAAAAATGCACAAAAGAGACACATGCATATACTTCAAACATTTACCAGCTACCACAGTTCACTGGGTGGATCATTGAGCACTCATATCCACATCAGATGTTACAAATTCCACCCATTTCACATACCCTTCTTCCACCACTTCATGATAATTCACATGTTGCAACCCTTTCAATGCCCACTTACACAAGCCAACCTTAAGTCTTTTCCTATATATCATGCTTAATGTAATTTTTTAGGGGGTAAGCATTTAACATTTGAAAAACTATACTACTATTTTTATTAGGTTCCTTTTCTTTGTCACTGATAAATTTTGTGATTGACAACATACACATCAGACCTATAAGAAACATGTAGCTCTAGGAAAGAAAATTAAAGTGGTGACCACTAGGCTTTCTACATAGTAGGCTCTCAGTAAGCACTTGGTAAACATAGAAAAAGGTTAATTAAAACACCCTTTTACAGCCAACATTCTATACTCTTTTGAGGTACATTTTTTAAAAAAAGCCAGTCATATTCACATAGTCATTCAGAATTTAATGTATTATACCCTTTTTCATCTGGTCTTCATTGCTGATGACTTTAACAAGTAGGAAAAAACTAGCTTCATTTCAGACAGTATTAACAGAAGCATAACCAAATGTAGCATTTTCCCTTAAAGCCTCAAAAGTGACTGTGGCCAAACTGGACCTATAGTCCATGTCTTCTGATTCGGACACTGTCTATTTCTACATAATTGCCCAATCAGACTGAAAAAATAATGATGGAAAAAAGTGTGTGGCATTGAAATTATATGTGTTTAGAGTTCGGAAGTGAGTTTTTTAAAGCAAGTTTCACAGCCCCCGCCCCTTTCCTTCAAGTGCTAATGATAAACTTTAAATCAGCAAAGATTATAATTTGGTACAGTCTTAACCCTACCTTGTTACATAGCAGACACAACCAAGGCAGTAGACACAATGGAGTGTGGGCCTCCTTGCTAAGCCTCACACACTGCAGGTGCTCTCTGCCTGAAGTGCTCTCCTGTCAGACATCTGCATGGCATGCTCTTCTTCCTCCAGCAACTAATTGCTTCCAAGTCCATCTACCTTTACTGCATTATTGAAAATGTCACATTTCCCCAGCTATGGTAAAGAGCTTTCCTTTCTTACATGCTATCTTTTTCTAAATTTCTCCACCCAAAATACTTTAAGATTAATGTATTTATGGCTTCCAATCGAGGTGATTGAATAGGTAAATGTGGTACTGGCATGCTGTTATGACCACATCAAAATAACATCACTGGAAACTGCCTAAAATCTAGCTGAACAGAATTCCTATAACTAAGAATATACAGAAGCAGCCACATGGAGACTGGTAGGAGGCACAGAGATGCAGAACAGGCTGGCCCCACACCCAGGATGGTTAAGAATCAGGAGGGATATCTCAGCTGTGGAGGTCTCCCCTGAGGAGGGAGGGGTCCCAGCCCCACACCAGGCCCTCAGCCCAGGATTCTATAATTTCTGGCTTTGAAAACCAGTGGGGATTGTAACTGAGTGAAACTGAGGGCTTCTGGAATCTCAGTGTTTCTCTTAAAGGGCTCACACACAGACTTACTCAGACTCACTCTTTCTGAGCTCCAGTGTGGGGCAGCATCTCAAAAAGGTACTGGGGACATAGTAAAAAGACACTAAATTGTATGGCTTTGGGGTAAGAGCTGGAGGTGCAGCTTTCTCCAAACAGAAGTGCTGGTAGAAATCATGGTTCCTTTGCTGAGACCTTCCCATGCAGGCACAGGCTAGCACCATAGCTGAGTCTCCATCAACTTAGCTATAATACAGTTCATCCTGTCCTGGTGATTCCTTAAGATCCCACCCCACCCAATTTGTGGGCCCATCCATGCTGATTCCCATGAGTTTTGCATAAAAATGGTATCTTGGCTCATGGTACAAAATGTCCTAAATTTCTCAAACGTTCACAAATGTTAAACAAGTAGCATCTGGCTTGGTGTGCTATGTACCTCTTACTAAGTAGCCCCACATTGGCACTAGTGGCCACTGGCCTTGGTTCACAGCTTGGCCTTGCCTGGGCACTGCTAAGCCCAGGACAAGAAGCAGCTATCTGCAGATCACTTTGTAGCTCATGCCAAGTAGCTCCAGACAGAGCACAGTAAGCTGCTAACATTGGACTGCACCCCCAGGAGGCTCCAGAGTGACCACACATGGTGGCCAGCTTCTGGCCACACAGGAGCATACCCAACCACCTCCACAGCAACACACATGAGGCCTAAGGGATGGACTCAGTGGGCATGAGAGCCCTGCTAAAAGGGAGTCTGCTCCACGGGATTGACCCCTGCACACCAGTTCCTCCTCTGTGGTCATGGTAGGTCCTAGTAGCCTACCAGCCTGGGGGTCAATCCCTCCCACTGATGCACCAATAGCAATCAAGGCTAAACAACAACAGAAGGGCGCACACAGCCAACATGTGGATGTAACTGGAGCGCCAGGCTCAGGTGACATAGGAGGCTGGAAAACTGGGCCCTACAAGACATTTATTATATAAGGCAACCCTATTAAGACTGGGAGACATAATAGATCTCCCTAACACGTAGAAACAAACACAGTGAGGTAGCAAAAATGAAGAGACAAATAAACATGTCTCAAATGAAAGTGGAGGAAAAAACTCCAGAAAAAGAACTAAATGAAATGGAGGCAAAACAAAAACAAAATCTACTAAATATGGAGTTCAAAACCATCATTACAAGGATGCTCAAGGAACTTAATGAGAACTTCAACAGTATAAAAAGGACATAGAAACCATAAAATAGACCTAGTCAGAAATGAAGACTACAATAACAAAACAAAGAATACAAGAGGGAATAAACATCAGATTAGATGAAGCAGAGGATCAAATGAGCAATGTGGAAGACAAAGTAGCAAAAAACACCCAATCACAGCAGGAAAAAAAAACCCAAAATTGTTTTTAAAATGAGGATCATTTAAGGGACCTCTGGGCCAACACCAAGCACAACAATATCTGCATCATAGGGATAACAGAAGGAGAAGAGAGACTGCAATGGGTTGAGAAAATATTTAAAGAAATCACGAATGAAAACTTCCCTGAGTCCTAAACAAGATGAACCCAAAGAGGCCCATACCAAGACACATCAAATTAGAATGCCACTAGTTAAAGATGAAGAGAGAATCTTAAAAACAGCAAGAGAAAGACAGTTAACCTGCAAGGGAGCTCCCATAAGACTGTGAGCTGATTTCTCAACAGAAACTTTACAGGCCAGGAGGGATTGGAACAAAATATTTAAAGTGATGAAAAGCAAGGACCACATCCAAGAATACTCTACACAGCAAGGCTATCATTTAAAATTGAAAGAGAAGTGAAAAGCTTCCCAGAGAAGAAAAAGCTAAAGTAGTTCATCACCACAAAACCAGTATTGCAAGAAATGTTAAAGGGACTTCTTTAAGAAGAAGAAGGAAAATGAATCATAAATATGAATGATAAAATGGCAATAACTATGTACTTATCTATAACCACTTTAAATGTAAATGGATTAAATGCTCAATCAAAAGACATAGGGTAGCTGAATGGATAAGGAAACAAGACACACATATAGGAGACCCACTTCAGATTGAAAGACATACACAGATTGGAAGTAAAGGGATGGAAGAAGATATTTCATGGGAAAAAAAAAAACAAAACTAGGGTAGCAATGTTTATACCAGACAATACAGACTTTAAAACAAAGGCTAGAACAAGAGACAAAGACAGACCCAGCAATTCCACATCTGGGTAATTATGCAAAGAAAACCCAAAACACTTAATCAAAAATACATATGCATCCATATGTTCATTGCAGCATTACCTCCAATAGCTAAGACATGGAAGCAACCTAAGTGTCCATCAACAGATGGATGGATAAAGAAAAAGTGGTGTATGTATACAATGTAATATGACTCAGCCATAAAAAAGAATGAAATCTTGCCATCTACAAAAACATGGATGAGCCTAGAGGATACTGTGTTGAGTGAAATAAGTCAGAAAGAGAAAGACAAATGCCATATGATTTTATTTATATATGGAATTTAGAAAACAAAATAAACAAGCAGAATAGAAACAGACTCATTTTGACTGATGCCGGATAAGAGGGGGATTGGGTTGGGAGGATGGGTGAAAAAGTTGAAGGGATTAAGAAGAACAAATTGGTAGTTACAGAATAGTCATGGATATATAAAATATAGCATTGGGAATATAGTCAGTAATATTGTAATAACTATATATGGTGTCAGATGAGTACCAGTTTTATTGGGGTGATCACTTCATAAGCTATATAAATGTCTACTGAGTTGTATATCTAAAACTAATATAATATTGTGCATCAACTATAACTGAAAAATAACAGATTATTTTTTAAAAAGTTATGTGTTTACTTTGTTTTCTAAATTC
>VMDR010010277.1:0-14162 GCA_007922815.1 Macrotus californicus | reverse complement strand
CAGGCTTCACTTGGGGAATCTTAGAATTA
This sequence comes from Macrotus californicus, assembly GCA_007922815.1. Taxonomy (NCBI): domain Eukaryota; kingdom Metazoa; phylum Chordata; class Mammalia; order Chiroptera; family Phyllostomidae; genus Macrotus; species Macrotus californicus. The sequence goes on along the minus strand of VMDR010010277.1, from coordinate 14,133 downwards.
TAAGGTGTGTGTTTTTTTTTTTTAAATGAGCGTGGTTCATGTTTATACTTTGAGGCAGATTTGCTCCACATGGTCATCATTTCTACAGGAAAAGAACCAAATCACTCTTCTGCAATAACAGCACCTGCAACAAAGTCCCTTGACAACAAGTGGTGGAAAGGAGGTAAAATTGAGTGCATTCACAAAGAATCCATGAATGAGAAGGCACCGTTCACAAAATAACACCAAAGTGTTTCACCACAAAACCTCTAAAAACAGTAGATATTAAATTCTTCTGCCCCTGAATGTACTCAAAGCCCACCCAGGTTTATAGGTCAGTAATAAACTGTAAGTGTAAAGCATTCTCTTTTCAAATGAGCTTAACAAAATGAACTAAGAACATCTATCTGCAGGCATGTATATTCAAAAGGACTTAGCACGCAAATACTTGATTCTAAGGTATACGAAAATAGTTGACTTAATTTCCTGTCAAAACAAACATTTCACACATATACTGTGGCCATCAAATACAAAGGTATATGCATCCACAAATAGCTGGTAATACTATGTATACTGTTTGATTATAAGATTTAAAAGAACAAGTGGCTCTCATTCTTGATATTAGCACTCATACCTCTCAAACCTCTAATCTCTCATCTGAAGATAGGGATAATGCCAGCTGTGCCTCACAAGGTTATTATAAGCATTAAGTAAACAAAGCCAGTTCATTTTCTAGTTTCATTTTCAGGTTAAGAGAAGCTCCTAGAGAGGTTTCTAACTCTCAACCACCGCTGCACATTTAGAATCACCAGAGGAGCTTGAAGAAACGATGACCAGGCCCACGTTACAAATATGACTTAAATAGTCTAAGGTTGAGCTTCAGGACTTTTTTCCAGGAATTTTTTTCAAGTGTTCTAGTTCTGAGCTATTTCAACATGGAGCCAGATTTGAAAACTCAGAATTTATATTCTAATACTCAGATTTAATAGAACTGGGGTGAGTTAGGGGATATGTATTTTTTTCCACAAGAATCCCTACATAATTCTTAAACTCTTAAATTCTTATGAGAATTCATAATTCTATGAGAAACACTGACCTAATGTATATAATAAAGCATTATCACAGTACCTAGCATGTAAGTAAAAGCACTCAAACTATGGCAAAATAGCAAACAATTAAATATATATAAAACTATGTATTATATAGCAGATGTATTGATCCAGGCTGCTTTTGAAAGAAACCCACAATCATAAACTACATAACATATAGTTAATGAGTAAACACGCTTTAATACCCATGCTTCTAATGGCAGAAAAGTATTTATTTAAAATATATACTAGGTTAAATACACACACACACACACATACATATATACATACACACACAGAGTACAAGTTTTAATATTTTTAGAATTTTCTCTAAAGGAAAAAATCTATCCTGAAATAAGTCTGGTGTAATTTTAGAGAGGAGGGGAAGGGAGAGGAGTGGGTAGGAGGAAGAAGGAAAGGACAAAGAAAAGCAATTCCTGTAAATAATGTCACTAGGCAGTAGGGACAGAAATATTCCCAGAAGATTCCCAGACCAAAAATAAAAACGTTACTTAAACACTCCTGTTCGCTTTGTCGCTACATGAGGGTAAGGAACTAATATTTATTGACTCTGGCTAAGTGTCAGGACTTCTACACCCATGATCCCAGTCAACACTCCCAAAAACCCTGCAAGGGAGCCCCTGCTACTTGAAAGCAACACAAGCACAGTCTACACAGAACACAATCACGCTTTTCTCTCAGAGACTCAAAGAGGCTTGGCTCCTGACAGAGTGAGTGCACAGAGAGTCAAGGCTCCCTGAGGCCTACCTCACCATGGGGCAGTGACTATCACTGAGGAAACTTATAGACTCCTGCAGAGGGAGCTCAAGGAATGACTTATTTATAACTTATTATTATTAGGACAAAACTGAACTTGTATTGGAAAATAATTTGCTTCCAAGAAAAGCAAGGTAGACTTCCAACTCAAATTACTGGACCTACCTTAAAATAAAAATTGAGGAGACAAATGCAGAAAAGCTCAGAAGAATAGTCATTACCTAGAGTGCTCCTGGCTTGAATGCATCTGTCGACTTTCAGGTATATTTTGGTGTGTCAAGCATAATCATATAGACCAATTGACTCACCAACTGAAATTCTATGGGTTAAGAAGTAAAAGATTGTGAGTTACAGTCAAGATGGAGGCATAAGCAGAAATGCATCTCTTCCTTGCACAACTAAATGAAGGATAATGACCAATTTAAAAACAAAAAACAACCAGAACTGCCAGAAAATCAAACATCATGGAAGCCTGACAACCAAGGAGTTAAAGAAGAAACATTCATCCCAGACTGGTAGGAGGGGTAGAGAGGGGCAGCAGGGGCAGAGAGGACTCACAGCAAGGTGGCAGTGGACTAGGGCAGGGCGAGGTCACAGCTGGTGGACAGGATTTCCCACATTTGCTTGCGGATAAGCCGGGAGGAACAACTGGGGAGAGAGACAAACTGCGCAATCCAGGGTTTTGGCAAAGGGAAATACAGCCTCAAAACCCCTGGCTATAAAAACCTGTGGGGATTGTGGTGGTGGGAGAAACTCCTACTCTCACAGGAGAGTCCCTTGGAGAGTCCCATGTTCTAGGGACAAGTCCTATGTCCCTAGAACATGCACAAGCCCACCCACCTGGGAATCAGCACCTGAAAAGGCACAATCCACTTGTGAGAAGTGAGGGAAGTTATGGAAAGTGGGGCAAGAGACCAGCAAGCTAACAACCTGCATTGTTCCCTCTCTGATCCATCCCCTACATACAGCACCACAGTGCAGCAATGTGGGTTGTCCTGCCCTGATGAATATCTAAGGCTCTGTCCTTTACAATGTAATAGCTGCACTGAGACAAAGAAATATGGCCCAAATGAATAGATCAAAACTCCAGAAAAAGAACTAAGTGATGAGGAAGTAGCCAACCTATCAGATGCAGAGTTCAAAAGAGTAGTAATCAGGATGCTCACAGAAGTGATTGAGTTAGGCTGAAAAATGAAGAACTGAAGGCTATGCAAAGTGAAATAAAGGGAAATATACAGGGAACCAACAGTGAAGGGAAGGAAATCAGGACTCAAATCAACAATTTGGAACACTAGGAGGAAGAAAACATCCAACTGGAACAGAATGAAGAAACAAGAATTCAAAAAAACAAGGAGAGGCTGAGAAATCTCTGGGACAAGTTTAAACATTCCAACATCTGAATCATAGGGGTTTCAGAAAGAGAAGAGTAAGAGCAAGAAATTGAAAACTTATTTGAACAAATAATGAAGGAGAACTTCCCCAATCTGGTGAAGGAACTAGACATGCAAGTCTGGGAAACTCAGAGAGTCCCAAAGAAGTTGGATCCAAGGAGGAACACACCCAGACACACCATAATTAAGTTACTGAAGATTAAAGATAAGGAGAGAATCTTAAAAGCAGCAAGAGCAAAGGAGAGAGTTACCTACAAAGGAGTGCCCATAAGACTATCAGCTGATTTCTTAAAAGAAACTGTGCAGACAAGAAGGGGGTGGAAAGAAGTATTCAAAGTCATGAAAGGAAGGACCTATATCCAAGATGATTCAGTCCAACAAAGCTATCATTGAGAAAGGAAGGACAGATAAAGTGCTTCCCAGACAAGGTGAAGTTAAAGGAGTTCATCATCACCAAGCCCTTATTACATGAAATGTCAAAGGGACTTAACTAAGAAAAAGAAGATAAAAAATATGAACAGTAAAATGACAACAAACTCAAAACTGTCAACAACTGAACCTAAAAACCACAAACAAACTAAGCAAACAACTAGAACCAGAACAGAATCACAGAAATGGAGATCACAAAGAGGGTTATCAGTTGGGACGGGGACGGGGGAGAAAGGGGGAAAAGGTACAGGGAATAAGAAGCATAATTGGTAGGGACAAAATAGACAGGGGGAGGTTAAGAATAATATAGGAAATGGGGAAGCCAAAGAACTTACATGTACAATCCATGGACATGAACTAAGGGCAGGGGGGCAGAATACTGGGAAGAGGGGGCTGCAGGGCGGAGAGGGATAAAGAGGAGAAAAAATTGGGACAACTATAAGAGCATAATAAAATAGTCTTAAAAAAAGAAAGAAAACAATGTAAAAAACAACCAGAGAGAATTCTAATGCTTCAGAAGACCAGCGACAGCAATTCTGATGATGGCAGCAGAAAAGGCCTTTGGCCTTCTATCTGTGGGGCAGAAAGGCCTTGACCCTGGGGCGCCCTGCTGGGCACACAAACTGAAGAATGATTTGTAAAACAACTCTTAAGTATTAAGTGTCCCAGAAAGCAGAGGGCAAACATGAGATGAGAAACAGGAGGAGGAAGAACCCTTCTGAAAAATGTCCTCCTTAATAGTCTCAGTAGGTATTTAATTTCTATTTTTCCCTCTTCTTTGAATTCACAAAAGCCAAATCTTCCAGTCAAATTAGAGTGCAGTAAAGCATGAAGTCAGCATTCAACAGGTTTAATTACTGCGTACATGAAAGAAATTATTATTCATTCATGACATTTATTTCAGATCCAATGCTAGCTGCTTTTATACAAAATTGGGAGTGGGGAAAGTCAAACTTAGATGGGGAGAAAGGAACAAGAACTAGGATATATAATTACAGCTATATTTCTTTGCCAAGCATTACTGAGCCTAAACAAAAAGTGCTTGTTTGCTCTCTTGAGAAAAATCATGTGATCCATCAGTGGTAGCTCAAAGAATGCCTCCCCTCTCCTGACACATGGCCAGACTTGGTAGGTATACTAGTACTTAAAAAACTGCCAATAACAGAGGGCTTATTTAGGCCACAAAGCCTGGTACAGCCCATTGTAGTTCAGAAGTCCTGACCCCTGGGAACAATTCTAGCAGTCAGTCCCTGCAAAACAATGGACAGCTCCACTGCCCCATGAGAGAAAGGGGCCTTTAAACATCTCCCACAGACAGAAAAGAGAAACATACACTCTCTCACACACACACACAAACTGAACTAAACTAAAACTAAACTAAATCACATGTGATTATTAATTTTTAACTCACACTTGTCTGCCCCATGAAAGGGACTGCAAAAGAGGGTACCTAGGTAGCTAGTTCAAAACAGAAAGATTCATCTGTCCACAAATCAACACACCACTAAACAGGATACAATCTGTCACCTGAGTTGCTAAGACTCATGATTTTATCAGAATATAGACATTACAAACTATAGTCCTACTGAAATGCTCTAGGTTTTCCAAAGAGCATTCTGAACTAAGTAAAATGCCTAGCTAATCATAACATATCCTGTTCCTATTCAAATATTCACACAAACACTTGAGAACACACAAATATACACACAGATATTTTTGGAACCATGTATTCTTAAATCTCCCCTAAACCCCCAACCACTACATTTTAATTACTACAAATACTACAGCAGTTAGGAATTAGCAGAAATAACCTCAGTTGTTTTAAAACCTAAGACCACACAAGTTGTAGACAAGAAATTATTGTTGAGCAATTTAGATAAATTTAAGGACCAAGAACAATTTTGAGACATAATGATAATGAAGCTGTGATTGTTAAAGATTTACTTGCTCACTTAACCAACCAATTTAATCTACTGAGTTGATCAGAAAAAACAATTTTTGTAGTTACCTTAAATATTCACTGAGACTAGTATTTTAACTCAAACTCAGATATCAAAATAAGCCCTGTATTTCACAATGTAACTTTGGGAAAATAACTGCCTATTTATCAACCTCAGTTTCTGAGTTTTTAAAGGGTTGAGATTGGATGAGTTTCAAGGTCATTCTTAGCTCTATGATAACATTTTCCTAAAGGCTTATTTTTGACAGCATATTTAGTTCTTCAATAAAACTAAGAGGAAGGAACAAAGATGTCCCATATACCCCAACGCCCATACATGCATAGCCCCCCCCTCCACTGTCAACATCACTCACCAGAATGGTACCATTTTTTACCAAGGTTGGCACATCATAAACACCCAAAGTTCAATGGCGCATGATAAACACCCAAAGTTCTATGATAATTTCCTAATGATTGAGATTATCATATCATACAGGGTTAACAATTTCCTTACTATATTTCAATTGAGCTAAGCTCTCAGACATAAGTCTAAAATTTCACTTCTTCTGCTATCATATACTAAACAATACATACTTGTTCTCCAAATGTATTAACAGTGGTCTAGTTCCTTTAATATTTTAAGGAATTTCTCACCCAAGGGCTAACTCCTGGTGGGGCGATTCCATTTGGGATACGATAACAACCAGCTAACTCCTGTTTTCATCAGATCAGTTGTCTTATAGTGAACTGCTCCTGTCATGATTCTGACAAAAGATCTGAGTAAACTAGGGATCACAGTTCATTCTAGGAAGGCCCACAGGAAAATCAAGTTGTTTAATTCACACTGTGTGGCCCAGATGTGCTCCATCTTACCTTTCTGAAATGCTTTCCTAGAATCTGTCACCTCGGTATGTTTCCCTGGACCTGCAATCATTTTACTAAGAGCGCAAATAAAATTAAACTCAGCAGTGCGCGCCCCAGTTCCTAGGCTGCCCTTCATTTTCATTTATTGATGACTTCCACATGAATTAAACACAAGATTTCTCCTCTCTTCACAATATCCCGTGTCATTACTAAAAGACAAGTCTCCTCTTCCCAGACTACAGTATTTCCTTTACCGAGTTCGGATTAGCTCTCCTCTTTCTGCCTTAATCTATTAAATGTGACCACCAACACTAAAAAGTAACACTCCAGTGGACACTGATAATTTAATTTGCCAGGTGCTACTTTATCTAAACATATTTCACAGATTATCTCTTTTAATCCTCACCAACCAACACTGTGAAATACATATTATTAGCCTTATATTACAGATGAGGAAATTGAGGCACAGGGAGGTGAGGCAGCATGTATAAATTCTAATTGTGGCTTTGTACTGCTATTTTTGTTTTGAAACTACATTTTTTTGTATAGGGAAAACTTTCATTATTTTTCCCTAGTCTACTTGATGTCCACTTGCACACGTCCTAAAGGTAGAAGCAACTACTAAGGATACCATCTAAAACCTCAACAGAGAGAGAAGCAATCTATGGAAACATGTGCCTGGTTGCATTCACAATTTAAATTGATGAGCCAGTTACAAAAATTCCTTCCTCTCTCTTCTTCCTGGCATCCCATACACCAAATTTTTATTAAATAACTGTGATGTGTCAGAAGTTGTCTGTTCAGTAGCTATTCCAAGGAGTTCAATTTTTCATTTAGGATCATGATTTCAACAAGCTTCTACCTAAACACAAATTTCACACATAATAAATGTATCTGATCCTCAAAATTTCCCCAAAATACTTAGAGTGTCAGTATTTGTTCAAAAAGATTTCCCGAGGCATAACTGACACATGATGGTAATAGCACACACAATAAACTGCACATAAGGAGGCAGCACGTGGAAGCATGAGGCCAACACAATCCCCAGAGAGTAACAGCTTATTCTCCTGAAACATTTCATTTGAGTGCCCACACACAGTGTTGAGAATTAGCAGCAATCCACCAAATTCTAGCCCTGATCGTCTTGAATTGCAGATGATTACATGGTACAAATTTCTGGGTCCACAGTTCTGTGAATGAACTTGACCAACTACACCACGCAATTTATTGCAAAGTATTTCTCAACCTCCACACCAGCAAAACTGTCTTGCCCAAAATCATGACACACTCAGTATTTGTCTTTACATCTCATCTGCCTCTTTTCTTGTCCTATTTCCATCTTTAGTCTCTTCTGCTTATTCATGTTCTACCTCTCTTTTCATCTAAAGGTCCTCCTAGGGGAAGGGCTGTTGAGGTCATTCACACTGAGTCAGCAAACCACTGAACTAAGCGAGCCTAATGCACTGACACTCCCAGGAGTACTAGAAATTAAACAGGAAACAAATGTCTAATTTCTCAGTTTAGACCATTAGCTACTTGGATGGAGACGTGGTGTTCTAGCAGATTGATTACTTCCCCGAACTCTGGCTACATGGACAGCTATACATCTATTCCTAGGTCATTTTGGTTCTGGTTCACTCATTTATTGAATAAATACAGAGTGGGTGCTTGCTAGCTCCGAGCCAGTGTTCTAGTTCTAGGTACCAGCAAAACAGCAGTGCACAAAACAGACAAAAATCCTATCCTGGAGGAGTTTACAGGTTGTAAGGGGAGGTACAATAAACAATGTGACAAATGACACAGAATTATGACAGTTCACTTTAAATGTATCCATTCTTGTAGATACGTGTACAAAAGATCTGAAAGGAAGTCACGATGCACTGCACAGGTCAGAAAACTAGCACTGAATTCCAGAGCTAGCTCTGCCATCTTGACTGAGTCTCACACTCTCCTGAAAGATGCAAAGACGCCCTTATACGGAAGAAGGCTGGGCTAGGAGAAATCTCTAGCTGTCTCACGGAAAAATACAAGTCACAAAGAGAAGACTAAGAGCAGCAAATACCATTCTTTATGTTATTAGAGAGTCATCAGCCTTTCAAGAGGCACTCACCACTTCCCTGAAGGCAGCAACAGTATAAAGGCAGCTTTAGTAGAGCTTTGGATGCATTATCAAAGTTATACTCGGGTAATCATTCATATTCATATTGCGCCTTTCCCTTCTCCTCAGAACTCTTTTTGTTTTGAAGAACAATGACTATTTTTACCATTCAAATACCATTGAAACAAGGTATCAGCTGGCGCAATATGAAAATGAACTATACATTTTAAAATAAATCAAGTACTCAAAATCCCATACAATGGAATTTTGTAACAATGAACAAAATCGGTAAATACACTTCTGCTCTCCCTGAGCACACTACAATGAATCTGAGATAAAACGCTGTAATGGAAGGCAACCCAGTAGATGCTTGGGATTCCAGGCTCCTTCCTTCTACTTTACCTTCCTAATCTTGATTCCTGATAAATTAAAGAATATCAATTGTCTGTATGAAACTATTTTATGAGCAGATTCCATTAACAGAATCTAAATGGATCAACTAAAAACTATTTCCATCATCAATTTCAGTATTTAAATAAAGAGGAAAACTGGACTTAATTTCTAAATAGCAAGTAGTCTTTCACAGAGTTAGTGGCAAAATATCACTTTAAACTATCATTGCTTTTACACATTTAGCTTCCCTTTATTATATTTTCCCCAATATTTTATTGTGAAAAATTAAATTCACAGAGAGCTTGAAAGAGCACAATAAATGCTCAGAAGCCCTTTATTTCTGTGTCTGCCCTCTTCTTCCCTCCTTCCCCATCTCCTAGTCTCTTCTCTACCCACTCCATGTACTTCTTCTCCCCCAGCCGCCACCCCCACATTTTACTGAACCATCATCTGAAAATACTCACAATCTTTATGGTACTTCATCCCTTCACTTCAACCCCTTACTTTATTAGCATGAGCCTAAAAACAAGAACATTCTTCTTCAAAACTACAATATCATTAATACATTCAAGGGTTAAAATTTATTCAACATCATCATTTAATAAAGTCCAATATTTAAGTTTCCTTAGTTGTCCACAAATGACCTTTATAGGGTTTCCCTCAACAAATAATCAATCGAGGCCCATAATCTGCTTTTATGATCGTCGTATTTCTTTGGCCTCCTCGAATCCAGAACCTTATCACTTAATTGAGTTCCACACAGATCCGATGCTCTATGACTGTCATGTGAACTAAATTACAGCATCAAATCATTTTTATAAACAGCTATAAAATGTTTTAATCTGTCTAATTATGGCAGTATGAGGAATGGCTTTAAATTTGGGGGGGGCTCGTGTGTGTGTGTGTGTGTGTGTGTGTGTGTGTGTGTGTGTGATGGCTACTGTCATTTTTTAAATTGTTGCTCAATACAGTTGTCCCCACTTAAAATTTTCCATATTTTCACCTCAATATTGTCTTCGTAAATTCACTGGCACACAGTGCAAATGCAAGTTAGCAAAGTTTCTCTCTAAACATTATGGACACGTCCTGAACTCAAACCTAATGCTTTTGCAACTCCAAACTACAACACATTAAATCTAAAAGAATTTTAATAAAATATTGGGAAGGGTTAACACAATATTTATGTCAAAGGTAACCCCCAAATTAACCAAATAACTGCTTATTAATTTGTTTCCCACTTTAAAATCAGAGTCGCAGACAAGGCAGTACACAGGAAAATTAGACTAACAACTAAAGGTAACACTATTTGATCTGGCAATAACTAGATTTTCACAGTAAATTCGGATAACTGCTCAGAAAGTGCATAAAATGATGATGTCAATATGTATGATTTCTGTGGTACGTTTCAACTGTCAGAAACTTTACTTCTTCGAACCAGGAGAACTGTCTAGTCAAGAAGGGAGGCCAGGGGACCCTTAATACACTGGAAAGTCTGGAATGAGTTTGCACTGGCCTTTGGCCGAAATCAGTGAAGTTCGGACCTGGAAAATGGTTCTGCTGCCAAGAGAAGACAAAATGTTAGGAAAAAGGGGGAGATAATCATCAGCAAGATTATTTTCCCAAGCAAGCCTGACTCTGGATTTCTGTAAAGAATTCCAGCCAACAATTCCAGATTATGAGAAACATTGCAGGGAGTGAATCTAACTTTTTTTTTTATTGCTCACACAGTACCCGACATGCAACATAAACTTAATTTTGTTTTTCCATTTATTCAACAAATATTTATTTAGTATACTCACTGTGTGCCGGGCACTGTACCAGGTGCTGAGGATAGCAAATAACATCCTAAAGGTCCTTGCTATCACTGAACTTACTTTCAATGAAAAACAACACACACACGAAAATATTAAATACATAAGTAAATACATTTAGAAAAAAGATAATGTCAGATGGTGGCAAGTATTAGTAAAAAAAAGAAAAAGGAAAGAAGGGCAGAGTCAGAAAAAATAAAGGGGGCAAACACACACTGGTGGTCAAAGACAATGACACTGAAGAGGCAATGTCTCAACTAAGACCCAAGAAGCAGGAAGGGACCCACCTGGTGGGGGTGTGTGGTAGAGAAACCTAGGCAGAGGGAACAAGTCAAAGGACTGCATGAAGGCCAATGAGAGACTCCTAGAGGCCCAGAGGGTCAGGGGAAACAGAACTAGGCAAGGGTCACCTAGGATGTTAAAACACTACCCGTGTTCTTAAAAGATCATATTGGCTGATTCATACAGAATTAATACCATCAAGATAATTAATATAATCAAGAACCACGCCTGTTCGTTGGTTCTGGTGACTGCACTACCAGCAAATCATTTGCTGGAGACATTTATTCATTGAAGGATCTATGAACATTTTCCCAATCATTTTAGAGCTCAGATTCGTGACTACAGAGCTTCCCTTCTCCACTTACACCTTATCTGAAAAGAAAATATAGGAACACAACACAATTCAAATCAACATGAGGTCGAAGTTCTTACATTTTCGACCATATAGTTATTCTTAAATGTTCATACATTACAAAAAGAGTAACAGTTTAAATCAGATCAATAAATAAACTCCATAAAATGAAAAGTGTGCTGTTTGATGCATCATAGTATTTTGTAGTTAAATATTTCTGTTCTTTGTTACATTCCTGGAACCCCAGAGGAAGAAAGAATATCTTGGAATATACATTTAATATAAACAATAAATTTTGACACATATCTCTCTTCAAAAATTCCCTCACAGAAGTGTATAAATAGGTCACCTATGCTTAATTTTATAATTAAAAAAACTATAGTTTCATTTTTGTGACATTGACTTTGCCCAACACTAACAAAGCTAATCAACTACGCTAATGGAAATGCTTCTATTTTCCCCGGTGGAAGCAGGAGTCTGACAGATTACACAAAATCCTACATAAGGCTCATCAGCTGCTGGACCTACAAAGAGTAGGAGATATTTTTTCTGTCAGGAACATTCATACCCACACACACAGCGTGGGGCACACTTCTTCAGACGCCAGAAGGCTACACAGAATGCTTACCAATGCTGCAAATGATGAGAATACACAACTTAAGAGAAGGAAAAACTACATCCGCTACATTGTTTATTATGGCTGTCACCTTCATGACAAAAAATTTTGAATATGTAAGTGCTCAACAAGGGAGTAATTTAGTAAATTCTAATGAAAATCCAAAGGAATTCTGACAAATACAACATTAGTATGTACCCAGGGATAATATAAAAGTATATAGAATTAGTTATAGGAAGTAAATAAGAGCAAATACTGGAAAGAAACATAAAAATTAAAAATGTGCCCATGTTAGGGCTGTAACAGCTGCTCCCTAACAAAAGGAAAGTAGAAACACTGAGGGGAAAGCCTCCAGTCTGGTTACACCACTGGTGCCCAGTGGAGAAAGTGTACTTCATTTCTACATCTCCCCTCCTAGCTACTAATGCTCAGTGCGATTCTGGGCTCCCTGCCCTCAGGTGCAGTTTGAAGAGACTAGAATAAACAGCTTTCAGTTCTAAAACTTGAAAAGTCTTTCCTTGCCACTAAAAATCTAGCTGAATATTAAAGTCTTCCTTTGTTTCCTGCTGAATGACAGTCACTGTAATGGAGCTCTCAAAGGTTATACCGAAAAAGAATGTGAGTGGAGTTGCCAAATCACCCCTCTTCTGAAGGCCGCCATCTCCGTCAAGGATACAGCACAACTGAGTCCCACACTCATTAAGTAAATGGCCAGGCCAGTGGGTTATCAGATGCCAAGCCCCACTCTTTGTCTCTGACAACTCACTTAGCTCGCTGAGCAGCAGAGTGGCTGTACAGAGGCAAACTCATTCATGCAATTGCTGTTCACTTTCCCTGTGGACAATCACTCCCACTGGTAAGCGCTGCCTTGTTTTTGCCATTCTTTTCCTCTCAGACTCACGTACATACAACATGCACAATCCAGAGGCCCAAAGAAAATACGCCATGTTTTTCAGGATAGCCTGGAGCAGGAGTGGGAGAGGAAAGGAAAAGAGGAAGGAAAAAAAAGCACACAAAGCCATCCTTGTTCTTGTAATCTTTCTTAAACAAATTCTGCATTAGAGAAAGCCACAGCTGAGGATTTCACAGTGGTGTTAAACACTACTTAAGTCCCCTGAGACAGGAAAGGAATGCATTCCCTTCAGTATTCACGGTGCTAAGCTACTCGGCTTTCCTGAAAGATCATCTAACAGCGCAGTTAGAAGGAAAATGCACAACTTGGTACTTGCACTTAGCTGCATATACACACATTTCTTTCCTTCCTAGGAGAGAGAGCAAACAAAAATGGTCTTGGGATCAGCTCTCAAGGCTTGGTATTCTGTCCTGCACCAAGTAGAGACCTAATATCCACTAATTCAATAAATTTAATTCAAACAGTATATTCCTGAAATTGTGTTCTGTGTTATACACACTATACCAGAGGAAGACTAGATTCCTTGTCCTCAAGAAATACACAATCTGAAAATACGACAAAACAGATGTAAACCAGATCAATGAGAGCAAAAAGAAAAGAGACAAAAACTTGTGATTAGCTATTTAAATGAAAGTAAAAGTGCCAATGCAATTACCATAAGCGACTGAGAACTAACTTTAGACGCGTTCATGTCAAGTGGTAAGAACTGGAGATTACTAGTTTGATGGGTCTGACTAATCTCACACAGTCTAGTAAGGAGCTATTAATGCTCTAATGTCTTCCTACTGGCACATCTTATTAGGAAGAAATACAATTTATTAATTCCTGAAATTCAGCCTTAAGATTTTCTACAATTTATTCACAAATCTAATGTGAAATATATTTCAAGACATGTGATACTTGAAGACCAGACTGAATTCACGACTCTTAAGCTTGATGGTATGTAATGAAGGCTCAGAATGAGTATCATTTAGATGATTAGGATGCAATATAAAAACCACAGGCAAAAATCAGTTGTAACTCTTGATATAACAGTGATTATATTGGTTCTATGTATGTTTATTAAGTACTTACATCAGATACTAATTAACCTGAAGACCTGAATAAGAAATTAAATATGAAATAAAGAAAATCAATATTATATATTCACTTATGGAATAAAAATGAAACATACCCCACCTTATAGTAGGCGAATATTGAT